>JAXGGA010003666.1:0-98905 GCA_038373865.1 Uloborus plumipes | reverse complement strand
AGTATATACATTGTAATATAAAAACAATAATGATAAATGTAATCTATAACATCATAATTTCTAAAACGTTTTACTTAAAAACGATATACAAAAAAGAAAGAAAGAAAAGAATAGAAAAATAAATAAATCAAGACGGAGAGCTTCCAATAAACTTAGCAATGATCAAAAAATTTACATTCATTTTCATGTTTTGAGTTTCACATTCACTAGATAGTCTGGATTAGAGTTCGACATCGAAGACAAAACATTCGATGTTAGAAATTAAAACATCGATGATATTGATACATCGACCAAAAATCATCGATGTTTTCAAACATCGATCGTTTTTTGCATAAATTAAGCACAAATTTGAATGTACGTTAACTCCATCGAGCCTCGTTATATCTCTCAATATCGCTTTTCCTTTGTCTTCAAAAAACATATCGACCTTAAGACATCGATGGTAATTACAGAAACTCTTTCGATTGAGATAGATATAGCAACTGCTGATTAACGATGTAATTTTTTTTTATTATTTTCTTTCTGCTGAAACATAAAACACCGACATTGAAAAAAAAAAAAACATCGAACACAAAACAACGATGTTTAAATTCATCAACAGTAAACTATTGGTGGTAGTTGAAGATTTTTTTTCCCAATAGGATAGAACTACGCAGGGGTGCCCATCCCCCCCCCCCCAAGCTCAATGGCGCAAATCCCCCCCCCCCAAATTTTTGACAACCCTCTTGTGCTTCTTTTTTATTTTTACCCCTCTTTTTTATTCTATTTGTTTTGTTTTTTTAATATAATTTATTTTTTTTTAACATTATCTATTTTTTTAAATTATAATTATTATTTTTTATTTATTATTAATTTTTTAGAAATACTAATTATGCGCAGAATAGAATCGCTTTTTTTCCCTTCCAGACATTCCAAGCACACACACACGCACAAAAATAAATAAATAATAATAAAGTAATAAAAGAAATAATCTAAATTAAAACAATAAATTAATGTATTTTTTTATTTAAAGCAAATCAGTAAATAATTTAAATCAAAACAATTAATTAAAAAATAATTTATATAAATAAATAAAAAAATTAGTTTTAAAAATCCCCCCCCCCCAAATTTGATGGCATAATTTGCGTCATAATCCACCCCTGTGGGCACCTCTGGAACTACTGATTAAAGATGAATCTTTTTAAGGCATACTTTTACTTTTTGCTGAAATATATATTTAAAAAAAAATTAAGATTGAGAAAAAATCAGCGATGATTAAAAAATATCGAGCGCAAAACATCGATAATAATCATAGAAAACGTTTTCCTGTTCGTTCTACAACTTCTGATTAACGATATACATTAATTTTTGAATAAATATAATGATCGCACATTTTTAAGGCACCATTTTTGCTGAAAAATAAAACATCGACATCGAAAACAACATCGAACTCGAAACATTGATGTTTGAAAAACATCGATCGTAAAACATCGATGCCTGTTGAATATTTAATTTTAAGTTCTCAATTTGCACATCATTTCTTGTTTAAGTTAAGCTTTTTGTTTGACAGCATTCCCCGGAAGTACTGTCTAAAATTTTTTCGTGCGACCTAGGCGGTATCTGCGCACGCGCGAAGTCTCCTCGGACTTGCTCGAAATAGGGGGAAAAGCAACGAGGAAGTAGAAAGCGAACAAAAGCTGAAGGCATCGGGTAGTGCGCATCCTAAACCTATCTCCCCTTTTTCAGATGGAAGCGTCTGTGGCTCCCAGGCGCACAAAACGCAAACAGACAGTAGACCCAAGTAGCACGCTTCGTTTTTTAAAGGTTGTAAAATGGTTATTAACTTTGTAACAACCGCTTAAAAACGTTTATAAAACGTTTGAACGTTATTTGTGCTACCTGGGGACGTTGTATTTAAATAGGCTGGAAGTCATGTTTTTGTTAACTTGAATTTTGAAAACTTGAATTTGATTACGCACTTGATCACTTATTTGTTATAAGCATCGATGATATGCCAGATTTAACCATTCTTGATGAATGTATATAATGTAAAAAAGCTTTCAAATTTAAAGTAAATTAGTGTTAAGTGCTCTATTGAAAACGAACAGCTTGATATCTGGAATTTTAAAACAATGAAAACCATGAAGAAATTGTAGTGTATCCAAGTGTAAGAAGCAGAGGCAGTGAACTAGGATGGTGAATGCTAAAAACATATTTATTAAAATCACGCGAACTGTACGAACATAAATGATGTTAAAACACAAGTTAAAACAAGACTACATGACTAGAGACATAAGCGGCTACCAACAGCCGAGCTGCAAGGTGAACTACCAGGTGAATTGCACGCGTAGAGTGCACAACGTTTTATACGGTGTTATGATGTCATTTGCTCGATACGCTTTACTTCACTTCAATTTGCAAGTACGGAGGGTTTAGTATTGTGGCTCAACAGAAATATAGGGAGTCCTGATCTTCTATTGATCACTTGGGCAGGAATTCAAGTGAAACAGGCGATCGCAAATTGCAATCGCTACTGGAAGTGAACTACATTAGAACGTTTCTTGATAAAAACATCGTGACGTCACTGTGACGTTTGCCTATGAAAAACGAGCTAGATAAAACGTCACAGCCTACTTGGCGAATAAGAGAAAATCGCTGACTGCTTGTGAGCTCTTATTGACTCCATCCGTAGTGACGTCAGTGCGATTAGCATTTATTGCGATTGCAACTTATCCAAATTTGGGAATTTGCGATTGCAATGGTGAGTTGCGATCGTCCGTGTTTCACTTGAACTCCTGCCTTGGAATCACATATATTTTTTAATGGTAAAAAGCATCGATATTTTAACAAAAGCATCGATGTTTCCAAAACATCGACATCGATGCCGCAGCACTAATCTGGATACACAAATAGAAAAGAGCTTCAGAAGCAAGTAATAGTCTTGTATGCATATAGCTGCTTGTGGAATTACAATCAGTGACGTGTAAAATCACTACTGGTTTCGCAAGGGTTGAATTGTTGACCAATTCCTCTGAGTTAACTAAAACTATGAAATCCTCTTTGGCAGGGTTAAGAACTGGAACGATGCGTTAAGAACTGGAACCGCTTGCTCAGTGCCAGAAATGTCGTTGAAAAAACGGAAGGATGCAATACACCGCCAACTCGGACCTCTCGATCCATGCACTGCAGTTTCGTGCTTATCATGCACTCATCAGCATTAAACACGAAAGTAGCCGAGTAGGAGGCAAAAATCCTCTTATAGAGCAAAGAGAGAGAGAAAAAAAAAACTGGTAGCTAATGTGACATCAGAATACCAGCGAGCGACCGTACTTGGTACGGTACAACTCGTAAATTGTAAGGCAGAGCTCGGGTATAAGGCAGTGAGTAACTGCCCTAAGCAAGTATCCCATGCTGATGAATGCATAATAAGCACGAAACTGCAGTCCATGAATGGAAATAACCGAGTTGCCGGTGTATTGCATGCTCCTGCCTTGGCCCTTGCTTGGAGGCGGTTACTCACTGCATTACAACGGAAGGAGTAAAGAAAAGGCGTTCGAAAATGCCACTTCGACTATTTTTGTTTCATAAATTGATGGGGAATAGTGTGGAAAAGTGGTAAAATAGTTGAGATAACATACCTTTCTGAACACAAGCAAATTAGATATTTTATAAAAATACTAGCTTATTACCCGGCGTTGCCCGGTATTTTATTATGATAAACTTATTTCATGCTAAAACGAAATAGGTGAGCCTTAAATATATAATTCATTGTTAATCGTCATCTTTGTCGTGAAATACTCATATTTAAATTTTATCATTTTGTAAGATTAAAGGCACATCTCTATTACTCTATCTATTCAAAATTGGAAGAAAATGGCCATTGTGAGACAAAAAATTTGAATTTTGAGCTTTTTTTTTTTTTTTTTTTTTTTTTCTAAGTTCAAAACCCCGTCGATGTGAATTCGAGTGCATCTAGAAACCCCTTTGCCCAGTAAGGAACAAACATGCAAACAAACGTACAAACAAACATACAAATATATACATCCATCCATTTATATATGTGTGGGTGTGTGTGTAGATAGTAAACAAATTTGTGATTTAAAAAAAACTTACTTGAAAATACAAGGGGTAAAACTACGAATAAAAAATTTAAAAATGAAATATTTCATTTAATTAACAAAAATATTTTTCATGAAAGAAATGTATAAAATGAATAAATAAATAGTGAAACATAAATTAATAAACATATGAATTACTCAATTTGTATATGAGAAACAAAAATAGGTAAATAAAATAGTGTCTGAATGAGCAAATCAGCGAATAAATAACAGATTTATCAAATGAAACAATATAAACAAGTGAATTAATAAAAGAGTGAGTAAAAACAAAATGAGTTATTTCATTTTCCTCCACGTAAAGTTGACAAATTGTATTAAACATTTGAAATCAGACAATGTCTGATAGTAACTGGCTGAGTACTTCAGTGGACAATAGTACATTTTAATTAGTATACTCAAAATGTTAATTACAAAAACTTTATTGAAAAATGTTTTTGATAAATAAAAAATATATATGTATGGGCAACATTTGATGATATACATCCCTTAATCTTCAGAACAGTTGTTTGACTGGAATTATTAAGAACATAGTAAAAATATTTATGAATAGCTGGCGTTGTAAGCGATGAAACTATTTCACTACAATGAACTCTCACTTATACGCCGCCTCATTTATGCGCCTTTTTCACTTATACGACGATTTTCAGTGATCCCAGCACATTCCATAGCAAAATAATGACAGTATCATTCGTTTATGCGTCGCTCTAAAGATAAATATTTCACTTATGCGCCGAATTTTTCGTAAAATGCAAGCAATTTAATTTATTTTCTTTCAAAATGTGCATGTTTCTTCACTTTCCTCTTTAATCTTTCGCTTTTATTGCTCACGGAAGTTTTTTTCTTCGCATGAACTAGAGTTCGGAGAGGGACAATTATCTATTATGGATCGTTTTAAAAGGACCAGTTTGTGATTAGGTATGCTACAATTTTTGTTTTCTCCTTATCATTGCAATTATGTTTCAGTAGTTGCCAAACCGTAGTAATATGACCATTTTCTATAGAAACATTCTTATTCATGCTCTCATGAGAACTTATGTTGCATTTTAGACTTTTGAATTGGCTTGCTCACTTATACGCCTTTTTCTGTTGGTCCCTGGGGCCGGCGTATAAGTGAAAATTCATTGTATTTCAATTTGTCCAACATTTCACATTACGTAGCCTCTTAATGAGGGTACACCAAGATTCGCTTGCACGTTTCTTGACCTTTAACTTAATAATACCAAGGCTTCACTAGATAGCGTTTTATACAGGCTGTATCATTACTCAGAATATCAATGGTAAAGATTTGCCCGCTAGAGAGTGCTGAACAAGGACCACCTAAATGTTTGTTTACATTTATTAGCATATTGTTTCTGCGGTAAAAAGGGATGTTTATCCTATCTTTTAGGGTTAAAAAATATTGATATAGTTAACTGAAGTGGAGTATAAAGTGAATTGATGCCGAAGACCTTATTAGTACTGCTTTTTAGGGGAAATAAATTCCCCTTTCAGGTAAAGTTAGTCACAACTTATGATTCAGTCATACGACATTCATTCATCTGTTTACTTTCTTCGAATTAACAACATATAGCAATGGCGTTCAATTTTGACATCTCTGCATTAATAAAATATACGCTTAAATTCACCGACGATAAATAAAAAATGTAGCAATAAAATCATATTGTTCTAATTTACTATTTTGTTTCATTATTGTTGCTCACACGATCTTAATTGCTACGCAAAAGTTCAGACGTTCATTTTGATGGCGTTGACGCATGAGAGCGATAAATGGCGAATCTATTCGTCGAGACCTTTCACTTTTTCATTTTGATGCCCCAGAATGAAATGTACCGTAATGAAGCGATGGTGTACAACGGAAAGACGATTGACAACAAAACATATTAATTTTTTTAGTAACAACGAAATGAGCATAAAAAATAGCTTGGTACTAAAGAGCAATACAAGTGCGAAAAAATAAACAAAACTACAATATTGTGACGACCAACTGTATCATGGTGAACTGTGGACTGAATTTTAAAAAGTTCTATGGCAACCCGTTAGTAGTATTGGCTCGCTTAGCGAATAGATTTCGCCATTTATCGCTCTGCGGTGCCAGTGTCTTTTAATAGTTAATTAATAATTAGAATCAATTAAAATGAAAAATAATTCGCTAACTAATTAAAATAAGCCGCTAAAATGCAGAATAAACCAACAAATTAAACAAGCTATTAAATAACGTTTAAATATACTGAAATAGAATTGAATGCCAAATTGTAAAATGGTCGCCAACAAATTAACTTTTAATTTTGTCTTTTATTATCTGATTTGTATATAATGATGGTTACCATAAAATTCGATAGATGTCGCTGGACAAAGACCACCGTTTTTATCCCAAGGATTTTGATCAAATGAAACAGCCTGTATAAAACGCTATCTAGTGAAGCCTTGATAATACTGAGCGAAAACAATTATACAAAAACATACAAGCCACAAAACCAATTTCGGATAGCAGTTTGATGGTTGGAAATGGGTCGTTGCTTTTTTTATAGGGGCGATTCTATGTAAGCTCGTCCTTTTCCATACATAATCTATCCGGGCTATTTTTTGTTTTTGAAATTTTCGTATAATTATAAAACTATTGCTCTAGAAACGCATCTATTACTTTGTTTCGAAAGAGGGCCAATTGAAGTTTGTGTTTTTCTTAGAAACAGGGACGTCATTTCGAAATTTTCTAAGGGGGGGGGGGCAGAAGCTGTATACACAATGCAAAATTTACCAAAAAGTGTCAAAAACCCACGCCTACTTATATGCCAATACACTGATTTTTCAAAGTCAGGGAGGGGGGCAATTGACCCCTCTTGCCCCCTTAAATGACGGGCCTGCTTATAAATAAAAAAATACCCCCCCCCCATTTTGATAGCGCTACTTGCGCCATAATCCCCCCCCCCTCCCCGTGGGCACCCCTGTGCGTTACTGCTGTTTACCATGTATGAGGAGGAGAGAAGCATAATCTAACATAAGTGATTAAAGGCGGATGGCGTAGAGCTTGTAAGTTTCGAATCCATCTTCCAGAAAATCTATATCTATAAAAATGAGTATGTATATATACTTGTTCTCTATACAAATCCACAGTTTACGTCAGATTTTCATCAAACTTGACACAGAGGTTCCTTGATGCCCTAGAATTCTCATAGGCAGGGTCTTGAAATTTTAAAAAATCTAAAAAGCTCAAATTTGAATTTTTTGTCAAAAAATGACCCTTTTATAGGAATCTAGCCTATTTATACTGTAATCGAGATAGGCCTTTTAGCATTCAAATTGATGAAATTTAAGATTTTTAAATATGAGTATTTTCCAACAATGATTACGATTAAAGTAATGAATTTTCAATTTAAGGCTCACCTATTTCCTTTTAGCATTGAAATAAGTAAAAAAATCATAATTCATGTAGACTTTATAAAAATAACCACGGATTTGAATTTCAAATTTGCAATGCGACGACAGTTGCGTCTGTAATGGAGATAAGCCTTCAGAACGAGAAATAGATTTATTTCTGAGTTATAATAATTTCTACTTTGTAGGTAGGAACAATTAATAGAGAAAAGTTAATATTTTAAATTTGGTGGGTGAAATTGATGCAATTTTTTCACTTCCATGTGCATATATTTCATGCCAGTGGACGCGGCAAAGCACAGACAACATTTATCTTTAATTTTCACCTTTTGATAAGACTATTTTTCTGTAAACGTTTAACTTTCTGTAATATTTTGATTTTTTCAAAGTTTGTTCCCAAGAGACAGATTGATGCAAATTATTTTATACCTACATGAATAGAACTCTTTCAAATATTTTTTTCCCTGAATGCTATGTTGTATTAATAAGCACCCGGGCAACGCCGGGTATTAAGCTAGTATCTTATAAATTTGAGACTGGAATTTTTTTTTCCTTTAAAACATCTGCAGAATCAATTGATTTTTTCTGTCGATGAACAAACCAGCTAATTCATTACTTCTATTCAACTCGAATACTTACACAAATTGCTAAAACACACAAATAAAAAACACTTTTAAATAACAACAAAGCATACTTATTTTCTAATGAATCGAACAAAGAGGGTTCAACAAAGGTAAAATCAATCTGTTATCAGTCTGCCGTGGAAATAAATTATGCAAAAGCAGACTGGAAGAAGATTGAAGGAGAGGAATTTTCACAGCAACGCAAAATGTTTAATTTCATTTGCATGATCTAGGTTTTCGCATGCTCCCCTCTCCTTATACTTTATCCTCTTGTTTTGCTTTTACAAAAAAACTACACGAAGAGGAGAAATTTTTGTGTGGGAAGAATATATCTATCTCTTTGAGTGCGAAATAAAAACATTTCGACGAAAAATACTGTTTGCCTTAGTTTCTCCACTCACACGTCTAGAACTGTTTCTGTAATATATTTTGAGTGTGTGGATGGTTAAGTTATATTGGTATTTTGATTTCATGGATTTATTACTTCGCAATATCTAACAAGAGAGCTATTCACAAATCTTGTGCTTCGTATATTTGGGTTGAGCTTTTTTCGAAAATGAGGTCTATGTTGTTTTGTACAAACTAAAAACATGGGAAATTTCCTGCATTTGGTACGTTTTGCTTTACTATGCATATTGTTTCAATAACATTTATAAGTGTTGAAAGTTAAACTGTATGGCCATTCATAAAGAATGACGGGTTTCTTATGTGTATATTTCTAACCATGAGACCAAGCGATAGCCTATAGTGAACATTATTTTCAAAATAAATAGCAATAGAAAAAGCATTATGAAAGATGTTTCCGGAGGAATAAGCTCTTTCGCCCTCGTGATCCCGCCAGGGGTGCCCCCCCCCCCACCAAGCTCAATGTCGCAAATCCCCCCTCCCAAAAAAAATCATATCCTTCTTGTGCTTTTTATTTTTGACCCCCTTTTTATTTTATTTAAATATTTATTTATTGTTTAAATTATAACTATCATTTTTATGTATTATAATTTTTTTTTAAAGTTCGAATTATGCGCAGAATAAAATCGCTTTTTTTTTTCCTTCCAGACATTCCAAGCACACGCACACACACAAAAAAAAAATAAAGAAATAAAAGAAATAATTTAAATTGAAAAATGAATGAATGAATAATTTTTATTAAAAAATCAGTTAATAATTTAAGTTAGAAAAATAAATTAATATTTATTAATTTATTAATTAAGTAAAAAAATGATAAATATTAAATAAAAAAATAAATGAATAAATATTAAATAAAACAATAAATGGATAAATATTAAATAAAAAAATAAATGAACAAATATTAAATAAAAAAATAAATGAACAAATAATTTAAATAAAAAAATAAATTTGTTTAAAAAAAATCCCCCCCCCCCCATTTTGATGGCGCAACCTGCGCCATAATCCCTCCCTCTGTGGGCACCCCTGGTTCCCGCTATCGAAATAAGTCTAAAAGTTTTCAGGATTTTTTTTTTAATGTCGCCGAACTTAGAGAGGGTTTAACCCTACACTGCATGATTTTTTATTTTTCGTAGAAAAAAATATATGTTTGTCAATGTAATAAGAAAACATGGAAAAATATCAAAAAAAATTTAACTCTCAATTTTCACCCCTTTCTAATTAAAAATAATTTTGTTGCCAAATGGCTATACCATGCATTCAACAGATAAAAATGATTGTAAATGATAGTCTTGAAATTAGTTCTTTTTTGTAAAAAAAATAGGGGAATTGAACATTTGGTGCACTGTAATCTTGTAATCCTTTACATTTTGACATTTTACATTATTTTTTATATGTACTTGTACTTTCCGATGATCAATTCTGTCAAATCTGTTGTCTTTTGGAGGCTCTCTCGCGCAAGCTTTCTTTCTTTTCTCTCTTTTTTTTTTTTGGTTTGTAACTCTAGTTCCTCTGTAGCTAATGATCTCTTTTTAATACGCTTTTATTAATTTCACATGTGGGTTTGTTTGTATGTATGTATGTAACTCTGAATAAAAGATAAAATTTACGTTCTTTGCAAATATAAAAGCAATATATTTAATATTATTTTTAATACTAAAGGCTAATTTGTATTGCATATTGATGTATTATAAGTACATGTAAACTTAAGTGCGGATATTAAGTAGTTTTGAAAATCAGAGGGAAACCCGTGATGATCACAGCGCATTCCAATGTAAAAGCGTATTTTTTAGTTTTTTTTTTTTCAAAACTATATTTTAAAATTATTAATGACTTTACTTGTCCGTGTAAGCACAACGTTTGTGCTAACTGAAATCTAAAATGAACACGTTTTAAAAGCTTTTCCCTATTGATTTTTTTTTGTTCACTCTGTTGAACATCAACTAAGCATTGATAATTGCAAGGTCTTATAAACGGTAGAACAGCCGAAAGTACCACTTTTGTGTCCGCATGATTATATTATACCTTCCAAAAAGAGAAAGAAGCTAGCGCGAAACATAAACAAAGCATACTTCATGAACTATAGAGATGAATCGAAGTGTTCTCTGGATGCTTACTGCATAATGTTGCTAAATGGCTACAGACGTGTATTATGTCCTAGATTTTTTCCAAATAATTATTTTGATGTAAAACGCATCTTAAACGAAAGATAAATGTTTATTTTATTCATGTTATTTTTTTAAAAGACGAAGAAAAATATTTCATCGTGAAAAATAATTTCAAAACATGGTAGTTTGAGTGATTTTAAAAGCTATCCATATGGATTCATTTAAGAGCATGTAACAGACTAATGCTGCCATGTATGGAGGATAAATGGTGATAATTGCTTTAAATATACCCAATACTTGCTTTTTAACCTACTTTCCCGTTAAAAACAAAAGAAAGACGAAAAAAGTATTAAAAGTAGCTTAATGCATCTAAAAAATATCGCCAAGTCCAAAAAATATCGCCAAGTAAAAAAAAATATCGCCAAGTCCAAAAAATATCGCCAAGTTAAAAAAATAAAAAGGTAAAATGAATATCGAAAAATTAAAAATTTGAAAGTAGGGTATTGAGATGGGGAATTTGTGTGTCTGTCTGTCGGTCGGTCTGTCGGTCTGTCTGTCCCCCCCCTAATAACTTTTGAACGAACATTCCGATTTGGACAAATTTTTTTTTGTTGGAAAGATCTCGGCGAGTGCAGCTCATTCCCGTATTTGATTTTTCGATTTGAACAATTTTTGGTTCAACTTTGAACCGTTCAAACAAATTGTCCCGCGATGCTAACTTTTGAGTGAACAGTCCGATTTGAACAAACTTTTTTTTGTTCGAAAGGTCTTATCAAGGATACTTCATTCCCGTATTTACATTTCCGATGTGAACAATTTTTTGTTCAACATTGAACCGCTCAAGCAAGCTGTCACCCCTAATAACTTTTGAGTGAACAGTCGGATTTAAATAAACTTTTTTTTTTGTTCGAAGGATCTCAGCAAGGATACTTCATTACCGTATTTAAATTTTCAATTTGAACATTTTTTCGTTCAACATTGAACCGTTCAAGCAACCTTTCCCCACCTAATAACTTCTGAGTGAACCATCCGAATGGAATAAACTTTTTTTTTTTGTTGGAAAGATCTCGGAGAGTACAGCTCATTCCCATATTTGATTTTTCGATTTGAACAATTTTTAGTTCAACTTTGAACCGTTCAAACAACCTGTCTCACGATGCTTTCAGAAAAAAAATTTAACATTAGCACCTACTGGGAATTTAAGTTGAATGTTAATCCTGAACTTAAAGTCGGATTTCCTTCAAACTAACTTTGTAAGAAAATGGTTTTGATAAATAATGTTTGCAAAGTACTTTTCTGAGTAATCTTCTGTGAGGACTCTGATTCCGACTCCGACTCCGCAAACATGGCGGAAATGCAGGCTCAGAAAAAAATGAATGACTGTGCAGACGATTTTTTGTTTATTTATTCATTTGTTTTATTTTATTTATTTATTATTATTCTTATTTTTGGCAGACGATTTTTTTTGTAATAAAAATGTTTCATTCACAAGGGTGTTTTATTCTTTGTTTGTATTTAACAACTGGCAACGGATTAAAAGTGAAATTCGAGACATTTTATCAACGGACGAGTTTTTTTTTCTTTTTTTTTTCCTTTCTCTGATAAAATGTGTTTTGATGTACTTTGTACTTTTAATTTTTTTTTTTTTGAAAACAATTGAGGAATTTTTCTACGGAAGAACTGTAACAGTTACATTCTTTAAAAGGTGCGACAAAACTTTATTTATTCATTTATTTACTTTTTATGTGTCTATTTCATCTGATGAGAGGGGTATATTTTGCTTTTAGAAATCAGCTTTAAGTGCTAAAAAGGTATGTTTGACATAATTTTTAGTCTCAGATAATTAAGAGAACAATGATCAGATGCTAGAATGCCGATGACCATGTAAGGGAAAGTAGGCTGGTTTAGTTCTTGACAGAACTTCTTGTTATGCATTGAGTTGCCTTATGACTACATTCTGATATTCATAAGGAGGACAAATTGTCCATGTAGCCAATTGGCAACACCATGCATTGTAGGGTTAAGCGAGTTGTGGCAGACATCTTCCTCACGATTTGCAGGTAGATGCCCAGAACATGCAGACGGTGAAATGACGTGATCCATTTTTCGTCAGGGCTTTAAATGTGGCTTCAGATCTTAAAATTTTTTATCTCGATAACGGGAGAACGAGGGCAACTAATTTGTGCGTTAAAAATATCTCTCGAGATGCTATTTCGATTGCTACCTGTTGGAACTGTTTTCATTATTACACTAGTCGCATGGTTCCCTGGTAAGAGTAAAAATGGAATAAAAGTATTTTTTAAACATAAATAAATCATTTTAAAGATTTCAATAGATCCTCTACTTCACCTGTCACCTGGACGATATTACACACCTGTATTAAATCTCGCAGTCACAAAAGTAACTATGAAAAAAATAAGTTTTTCAGTTTAGTTAAATTAGCGGGTAAGAAGGGTTCAAATATAGTATCCTTTACATATCCTTACAATAAAAAATCACGCTATGTTAAGTCTGGTGACTTTGTATTCTAGTAATATAGTGCGAAAAATGTTGAATAGGTTAGTAACGATAGGAATTAAACACGCACGACAACTCACAAAGACACCTTTATAAATGTGAGAACAGCTGATTATTAGGGTGGGCCGAAAATGACTTTTTTTTTAGCCTACTTTCCCGTTAAAAATAAAAGAAAGACGAAAAAAGTATTAAAAGTAGCTTAATGCATCTAAAAAAATATCGCCAAGTCCAAAAAAAAAATCGCCAAGTTAAAAAAATAAAGAGGTAAAATGAATATCGAAAAATTAAAAATTTGAAAGTAGGGTATTGAGATGGGGAATTTGTGTGTCGGTCGGTCGGTCGGTCGGTCTGTCCCCCCTAATAACTTTTGAATGAACATTCCGATTTGGACAAACTTTTTTTTGTTGGAAAGATCTCGGCGAGTACAGCTCATTCCCATATTTGATTTTTTGATTTGAACAATTTTTGGTTCAACTTTGAGCCGTTCAAATAACCGGTCCCGCGATACTAACTTTTGAATGAACAGTCCGATTTGAACAAACTTTTTTTTGTTCGAAAGATCTTTTCAAGGATACTTCATTCCCGTATCTACATTTTTGATTTGAACAATTTTTCATTCAACATTGAACCGTTCAAACAAGCTCTCACCCCTAATAACTTTTGAGTGAACAGTCCGATTTAAACAAACTTTTTTTTGTTCGAAAGATATCGGCAAAGATACTTCATTACCGTATTTAAATTTTCAATTTGAACATTTTTTCGTTCAACATTGAACCGTTCAAGCAACCTTTCTCCACCTAATAACTTTTAAGTGAACCATCTGAATTGAATAAACTTTTTTTGTTCGAAAGATCTCGGAGAGACTCGTTCCCATATTTCACTTTTCAATTTGAACCATTTTTCGTTCAATGATGAACCGTTCAGAAAAATTTTTAACATGAGCGCCTACTGGGAAATTTAAATTGAATGTTGATTCTAAACTTAAAGGCAGATTTCCTTCAAACTAACTTTGTAAGAAAACAGTTTTGATAAAAAATGTATGTTAAGTACTTTTCTGAAAAATCTTCTGTGAGGACTCTGATTCCGACTCCGACTCCGCAAACAAGGCGGAAATGCAGGCTCAGAAAAAAATGACTGACTGGGCAGACGATTTTTTGTTTATTTATTCATTTTTTTTTGTTTAATTTGTTATTATTTTTATTTATTTATTTTTTGGCAGACATTTATTTTTTTTTTTTTTTGATTACAAAAATTGTTCATTCACGAGAGCATTTTATTCTTTACTTATATTTAACAACTGGCAACGGATTAAAAATAAAATTCGAGACATTTTATTAACGAACGAGGGTTTTTTTCTTTCTTCGATAAAATGTGTTTTGATGTTCTTTGTACTTTTATTTTATTTTTTATTTTTTTTTTTCATTTGAAAACGATTGTGAAATTTTTCTGCGGAAGAACTATAGCAGTTACATTCTTTAAAAGGTGCGACAAAACTTTATTGACTCGTTTATTTACTTTTTACGTGTTCTGATCATCTGATGAGAGGGGTATATTTTGCTTTGAGAAATCAGCTTTAAGTGCTATAAAGGTATGTTTGACATAAATTTCAGTTTCAGATATTCAAGAGAATATTGATTAGATGCTAGATTGCCGATGTCGATGTACGGAAAGTAGGCTCGTTTAGTTCTTGACAGAACTTCTGGTTTTTTATTTCGATGATGGGTAATGCGGAAAAGGTGACATTGGGAAACAAAGTGCACAGAAAAAATTTGAAAATTTTTGGTCAATTTTTTATCTGCCGTTATTACGTGGAAGTGTGGAAAAGATTTTTAGAAAATTATTTTTATAAAACTTTCAGCACCTAATGTCTAAAAATGCGTCAGACAATGTAGTTATATCAGATAATTAACGCGGAAACAGTATTTTAATAAAGAAAATAAATACCTTTGTGCGATAGCTGTAAAGTTTAAATTCAACGTTAAAAATGCACAAATATGCAGGTATACTGCAGACACGTGTTTCGGGGCTACAAGGAGCCCATTTTTCAATGCAAGAAGTGTGAGCTTTAGGATGAAGAATCATCCGATAAAAGCCCTTTTATCCTACCACCTTTTATCCAACCTACTGATTATGTTTCTGCATGTGGTAACAGCTTACACTACACTGCAACGTTTCTTGACAAAAAAAATCGTGACGTCAGCGTGACGTTAGCCAAGCTAGATAAAACGTCACAGCCTACTTGGCGAATTAAAGGAGATCGCTGACTGCTCGTGAGCTCTTATTGACTCCGCCCGTAGTCACGTTCAGTGTCAAGTTAAGTTGCTGTCTAGTAAAGTAAAATTTATACGCGGGAGAACCAGAACGATTGCGATTTTATTACCCAAAGTACAGTATAAATGTGTAAAAAAGTTCCTCAAAATGTAAAGCAAATATTTAATTGTAAAGAACTAATTTTCAGTAAGAGTAGCCTCATTGATTTTACTCGCGGACTCTTTTTAAGCTAAGATACAACTAAAATATCGTAACGCATTCTTACCTTTCGAAATTTGCATAAAATCTATATGCTGTCGTCCCCGCTTAATCGGGTAACGGATAAACGAATACCCCGCTTGTACGAATAAAACATCCTTGACCGTGCCATAGACGCAATGTTAAAGATCCCCGCTTAAACGAAGACCCCGCTAAATTGAATAATATTTCTCTGAACTTACAGTATTCGTTTAAGCGGGGACGACAGTCAATGAATGTATGTATATTCCTAGGTACCTATGTATGTCCTTTATAGACTCAAAATCTACGCGTAGGATTTCGCTCAAAATTTCACAGTTGTTTGTTTCATCACTGGGTACATCAAGAGACCAATTAACCCTTTAACTGTCAAGTTATTTTGACAATTTGGGTGCAGTAATTGTCAAATTTTTTTATTGCAAAAATCAAATGTTTAGTACAAAATAAAACAAACTTAGAAATTAAAAATTGATATTTTGAAGCGCAAAAAAAAAAAAAAAAAAAAAAATGGGTAAAATATTTAAAGTTTTTTAGCCACTGCATATTTGCTTGAAGCGGCTGCCACTCAACATGGCAGTTGTAAAGTTCGCTTCTAGTGGAGCATTATTTTCTAAAAATGAAAAAAAAAAAAAATTCTAAAAAATAAATAAATGAAAAAAAAAATTAAATAAATAAAAGTGAATGCCTTTCAGTAATTCAGTCTTGTGTGGTATAGCTGGAAACACTTTTCCAAGCACAAACCCGAGAAACAGTCAGGGACATAATTTCAAGTTTTTCCAGGGGGAGAAGGGTCCAAACACAATGCAATTTCATCGAAAAACATACAAAACCACGCCCACTTATATGTAAATACATTAATTTCTGAAAGTCGGGGGGGGGGGCAATTGACCCCCCCCCCTGGCCCCCTAAATGACGGGCCTAGAAACAGTCGGGTTTGACAAAGAGATGAAGCCGAAATAAACGTCTCCCGATATATATTCGGGTATAACAATACGATGCACTCAAAAAAAAAAAAAAAAGAAACAAAAATACCCCGAGTACTGTCTAATCTTTTATCGTAAAACCTTCCTCGCTTTTGCGCATGCTTGAGATCTCTTTGGATTTCCTCAAAATAGGGGAGAAATGCGACGTAACATTCAACAGGAAGTAAGAAGCGAAAGCACCGGCAAGTGCGTCTACTTATCCTATCACCCCTTTTTCAAATGGAAGCGTTCATGACTGCCAGGCGCGCCTTTCGCGGTTGGACAGTAATACTCGGGCGTGACATTTTCGAGCACCAGTGCTGTGCCAGAGATTATCTCGGGCATGACTGTTAAAAGGTTAAAAAAAAAACAATCTGCCAGGAAGCTCTTTTTTTATTCCAATTTTAGTTGGAACTTCCACATAAAATCGCTTTTTTTTTTTTTTTTTTTAAACCATCCCAGATACATAACACATTTTAGTTTGATTTTACATTGTCCTTCACGCCATTTAACTGACCACGTTGTCACAAAAAATTCCTTCTTGGATTTCGCATGTTGCAATTTAGTATTTGTTAAGTGAAAGATAATGGCTATCAAATAGCACCTTATAAACACTTTTCTTTGTATCAACTCGCAAACATTCTTCAAATAAATTTCGCAAGAGGAAAAAAATGCTCTTAATCAAATCTGCTATCAAACCATTCCAAATGAATTTCTTTTCACACTTTTCTCTTAACCAGTATTAGTTGTTGAAACTATCCATAACCAGAAAATGTACAAACTTTTTTTCCAACGCGTGGCTTTATTTTAGTTTTATGCAAATAGCAAGAACTTTTTGTTGGGAGAGAAAAAACATCCGGGGAAATTGTTTTGCGTTAATTTTGCTTTTCGTTTCCGCTTCGACCCGTTTTGTCTTGTTATTTCCAAAAAATAACAATTCTCAGTTGAATAAAAGAATCGTTTATTGATTACTCTTAACGGCCAAACTCGCCTTATTTAAATAAAAAAACGGCTAGCGTAATAATGGTCCGAATGTTTCTTTTGTCTTTCTATTTTTGAAAAAAAAAAAACAGAAAAAAACATTTTTTTAGAAAACAAATAATATTGTTTAGATACAATTTGATTTATAGTTATTTTAGCTTGAAATTTTAGTGTGAATCCTAGCTGTGAAGAGTTTGATAGATTTTTTTTTCTTTTTTGATAACACAATGCTTAAAAGGGTGGCTTACTACAAATTTGAACTAAATGTTTATATTTTTAGAAGGACTAGAATTTGAGTACCATCATTAGGGGGGTGTAGAAAATGAAACAGCGGGGAAACAGCCAAGACAGACGCAGAGAGATTTTTATAGCAAAAACTGCCTGCGTGGTCCGGCGTTGCACTTGCGCTTCGCGCCTTTGAAGAAGTGAAGAAAGTTTCGACAAACATTTCGCCGCCATGGCGGCTCGCTAATAGTCAAAAACTCCCCGCTCCATGGCTTGCTAAGGCTGCTCTCTAATATTTAACAAGCTTCCCGCTCTACTCGCAGCGGTTTTTGAGGAGTTCAAGCTTCAGACGGACAGACAGACGCGGACAGATTTTTATAGTATTAATTTAACGGGGTGTTTAAGCGAGGATCTTTAACATTGCGTCTATGGCATGGGGAAATATCCGATTCCGAGATACTTTATTCGTATACGTGGGCATTCGTTTATCCGTTACCCGATCAAGCTGGGACGACAGTAATTGAAATCAATCGCCGCTTTCTTGAAGCGTTTCTGGACCCGCCCTTGTGTAAATTCCAACTTCTGCAGTACACACATGCCATAGGAGCCCGTTTACTCAGAGAAGGCCAAAATCATTCTCAACAGAACAACACATTCACACGAGGAAAGGGTATCGATAAGAGCCAGTGAAAGTGATCCACGCCCGCATGGCCTAATTACCCAAAAAGCTCGGGAAGCTTGAGCCTAAAAATTTTCAGGGGACCCAGGAAGGACTGAAGAACTGTGATTTAAAATTCTAGCTTCTGCTTTTAAATGCATATGTCTAAAAGGTAATTGTAAACGTTAAAACTGGTTCAATAAAAATTTTCCGGAAAGTTTCAAAAGTGAATGCAAGTTTCATAAAACATTAATCCAACCACAAGCTATTTTTTAATGTGGGATTTGGCTCGACTTTCTTACAATGTGCTTTTATTGTGTTTCATTAAATCTAAGAAGTAATAAGTCTAATTGACCTTTTATCATATCATTGCAATGCAACCATGTGTAATGTATGAAAATTCTATTTATTAGTAGGGGAAAAGGACCGACTTCGATCTGAATTCTGCTTGGGTATAATATGTACCCTTGGCGAGATTAGTCTCCAATGCCTCAAGAGCATAGAAATATTCCCCCCTCGCCTCAAGAAGCAGGGGGCCTCAAATTGAGACTTCTCCTAACTTCAGAGGTTAATCGGGGCCTGCATACCCGTGCCGGGATGCAGGGGACCCGCGACCTCCTCATCCGAAGTCAGACATCTCTGGCCACTAGACAAGTTGGCCAGCGAAAGAAATGTTTAAATATCAGTACATTTAAGTTTAAAATATTGTAATTCTTATATTAAAATAAATCTAAAAATTAGGATATACACAGTGGCGTACATAGCATCCCCGAAACCCCCGCGGAACGGAAGGGGAGCGCACTAGGATTGAGGACGCACAATGCAGAAAAATAGCACTATGAGGTACGAGATTTTTTAAAAAATAATTTAATAGCGGGGAGTCGTACTTACAAATCCTAGGGGGGGGGGGACGCAACTAAGTCTATGCACGCTGCTGTATATGAAATGCTTTTTCGAAGTTTTACAGCTTGCTGTTTGACTGGTTTTTGGAATAATTTTGGTTCAATCGGTTACCTGGTTAATTTGTAATCCAATCTGCACACACTGACTGCATCCATGTTTACACTACACATTTTCTTAATCACAACAACTTTAGCACATGTGCCGCTATTACGCACTGAAAAAACCCGCGAACCGACTCTAAACGAAAAGCACCACGAGTGACAACTCGGGGGAAAAAGGTACGGCGAAGATTTGGAATTCTTCCAGTTGATTTTAATTGTCTTCGACTAGACGCACTCTTCAAGATTTTGCACCCCTCAACAGTTGGCTCCATAACAATAAAGATCGGAATCGGAGGTATTTGATGAGCTAAATTTAAGCCTTTAACCCCTTCTATTGTCGAGGTTAATCGACACATGCTATTGATCGTAATAATTAAAATTGGCGTGCTTTTTTTTAAAGTTCAAACTTCCTCGGAGCTTTGCGGGTTATTTTGATCTCTTTTCTAAGATGCTAATTTTCTGCACTAGAAAGCAAATGAGCCGCAGTAGAGTTTAGAATGTGCTTGGTCATTCAAGTTAAAGTTCTTTACAGCACTTAAGGGCAACTTTGAGTAGCAATGTCTTTATTTTTAACTGCCCCACTCATATTTTAGTGCCAGTTGCACCCATACCCCCCCAAGCTCAATGGCGCAAATTCCTCCCCCTACCCAATTTTTTCACAACCCTCTTACGCTTTTTTTTAAATTTTATTTTTTTTTTTTTATTGTAACTATTATTTTTTCACATATTAATTTTTTAAAAGTACTAATATTATGCGCAGAATATCATTGCTTTTTCTTTTCCAGACATTACAAGCACACACACACAAAAATAAATAAATAAAAAATAATAATAAAGAAATGACTTAAATTAAAAAAGTAAATTAATGAATAATTTAAATTTAAAAAAATCAGTAAATAATTTAACTTACAAAATTTTATAATTTAAAAAAATAAATAAATTAGTTCCAAAAATTCCCCCCCCCCCATTTTGATGGCGCAACTTGCTCCATAATAACCCCTATGGGCTCGTGCAGTATTATCCGGGGAATAAGGTGGCAAGGTAATCGTGGATAAACAAATTTTGCGGATAATCCGCAAAATAGGGTAAAAGCTTTTCTTTGAAAGTTCAAAAATATTCTTAATCAATAAATTGACTGCTGTGAATTTCATAATAGCAGAAAAATGTTCCTTGAAGTTCATTATGCAGGAATATGCATTAGAAAGTTCGATGTTTTAAAACATTGATGTTTTTGGCTCAATGTATCGACAACATCGATGTTTTGATTTTGAATATCGAAGTTTTAAAACATCGATATCGCACCGCTAGTACTGATACGAATGAAGGACCAGGGGGAAAAAAGATGAAAGTGACCAAAAAGCGAATTCGAGAAAAAACGAAGAACAAAGTTTGATTTCTCGTAACTCCTTTTGTATTTTTGGGGTATTCATGTACATTTCGGTCGATTCTCATCTTTTTTCCCTCTTGTCGTTCTACCAGATGATATTACTCCTTCATAGCCCCTAGAGAGTGCTAATAGCTCAAAATCGACGAAAAAGTGACTTTCATCCTTTTTCCCTCATGGCCCTTCAAATAAATAGCCGAATTCGAAAAGCTTCCGTATCGAAGTTTGTAAAGATTTACGTTTTCGCCCCCCGCCCCCTGTACAGAAGTAGATATGTATAATTTGAAAAAGAAAGGGCGGTATCTGGTTTTCATCCTGATGAAAAACCTGCTTTTTCTCTTTTTTTTTTTTTACTTTAAAAAAGCACTTGAAGTAAAACTTAACGTATATTGGAGTTGAAACCGTTCGAGTTTACCTTTCGAAACAAATAGTGTACATTTCCATCTTTTTCTCCAAAGAAATTTTTTTGTTAAAAGTGCTAATGGTAAAGATCGCAGCGCACAATGAAAACTTCACATCTCTAAAAATGTTTGCATCAAAAGCAAAATCGTCTAAGGCCTTCTTTTGCGTGACAAATAATCGCTTTAAATTTCCATAATTCATACATAAAATCAGGGCGTCCATTCAAATATTCATCCATTTTTGCCACCGTTAACCGCCCGGAGAAATACATGTTCTTATATTCTAATATTTCTTTTTTTTTCTTTAAAAAAACAACATTTTTTGCAAAAGTATAAAAGTTTTTTGAAAAAGAAAAAAGTAACAGCAATCAGTACTGAAAAAAGGAACATTAAGACCGCCCTATAACTTTACAAAATGCCTTTAATATACTAATGAAAGCAACAAGCTTAAGTAATGAATGAAAATAAAAATGATTATTTGATGAATTTGGCTAAAATCTCCATATATTATTTCTTTAAGCCGAATCCTATACCCGGTCGAAACTCGCTCATTTCTTTATCGAATTGCATGAAAATTTATGATTTTGAAGCTTATCCCGCGGGCTATTGACGAAAATTAGACCCACCCTCTAAAAAGTGTCGGTTCGTTTTTTATTCGAACTTCAATTTTTGGGCACAAAATTGACTCTATCTAGCGAAATAATTGTCGTATCGTCTCCACTTTGATTTCATTCGAAAGATTTAAAAAAATGCGTTCTTTAGAACGTTTCTCCGCTAGCGCCGCGTAACGAGAATCTCGAAAATCCACGTTTAAGCGACTTATAAGCGATTGAAGTTTGAAAAAGTTAAATTTTTTGCTCAACTGTTAAAATCGTTACCATTCAAATCAATTTTAAATGTGACATTTCAAGCCAAGGCTTAGCTCGGTAAACCTTAATTGTAACTTTTATTGTTTCAAAATACTATGGTAGTTTTGCGATAACGTTAGTATTTAGTTTAGTGGTAGCCTTGGGTATTTGATTTTAATATAGGGTATCACTTTTGTAGTAGTTGTAAAAGTGAACGTGTCTTTGATCTCTTTGAAAAGTTGTCAGAACGACGGCAGTTGATGGCGATGTCGTGCAAACGTACAAGATTTTACAATTTTTTTTTTTTCTTTTTTTTGCGGAATTCCGCACGGGTCACCTAGTATTTACTTATTTCAAATGTTAGGGCTTAGTTCATGAAATGAAATTTTGTTTTCATTTCTGTACATTTGTGTACAAGCATAAATAATTGAAAAGAGGCAAGTGGATAAAGGTGATATGTGACATTTGAATTTCGCCGATTTACGCAAATTCAGATTAGTGTGTGTTCAATTGTGTTAACTCACAAACACAATTAAAGGGGCAAGTAAATAGAGGGGATATGTGACAATTTTTTTAATTTCTAGAAAAAGCTTTCATGAAAAAAATTATTACCTTATCACTTTCATCCATGGTAAAAAGTAAGTTTCAAAAATTGCCATATATCATCTTTATCCTCTTGGCCCTTTAATTCTGATTTTTCCTCAATAGTCCGAGAGCCAGGTGAAAATTTGGTTAATTATTTCCTCTCGATAGATAATTGGCCATACGCATCAGACAACAGTATCATAAAGCCCTATGACCGTCAGCTGCGTCACAGTGGGGGGGATGAGTAGTTGGAACCTCCCACGCTTGAAGAAAAAAAAAAAAATTCAGTCATTTCCTCTCGCCTAAAAATTTACCAGATGATAGCTTATATGTAACTATTGATAAATATATACGTCAGCTGGCTGTATCTCGGTGGAAAAATTGTCAGCTGATACTTTGAAGGTCGTTACGTAGAAGTTAGCTAGAAGCATTTACTGACTACACTGTTCGACAAAAAAAAACCTTGAAAATGCTTCTGGTATTTTGAAGGCTGATTCTTATGTAAAATGACCCCCTGAATCCGAATATGACCCCCGTTTTCCCCCATCACGTCCCAATTTTTTTTTAAAACGCCCCCCTTTTTTTTTCATTTTTCCTTAGTTTCAGGGCTATTATATTTTTTTTGGAGGGGAAAGGAGCCTTATATTCACCAATAAATTTTTTTGAAGGTCAAGAGAGACTCAAAGTTTAAAATCATGAGCACCGAGAAAAAAATCGGGGAACTTGGGGGGGGGGGGGGCGTGGCCCCCCAAAATATTTGAAAAATCACCAAAAACGATCTTTTTATTCTAGTTTCTTTAAAAAGACCTTTAAAACATTTTTTTCGGTGCAGAACCAGAGTATAGGATCCGTTCCTATGGCTCCTGGGTCAGAAAAAATTTTCACGCTGTAAAATTTAAAAAAAAAAAATAAAATAATGCTTTAAAAATCGCACTTTGCACTCGAGTTTTAAAGCAGGTCTTCAGCCAAAAAAAAACAAAATTGTGGCTGATTCTTATGTCAAATGACCCCCTATTTCCAAATATGACCTCAGTTTCCCCCCTCCACCCCCTCTTTCCAGAGAGTCCCCCCCCCCAATTCAGAGTCATTTTACTAATTCGGAGGGGAAAAGTACATTACGTAACCCGTTAACATAATTCTAAAAGGCAACAGAGGTTCAAAGTTCAAAATCATGTACATGTGTACCAAAAATATAAACTATGGCGGTGTACCCCCCCCCCCCAAAAAAAAAAAAATCTTCTTTTCTTGTTTTTCTAAGAGACGTTTTTAAACCTTTTTTTTTTTTTTTTTTTTTGTGAAAAATCAGAGTATTGAATTTTCTTTTCTTTTTTTTTTGGGGGGGAGGGGGGAGGTATACCGCCCTAGTTTATATTTTGGTACACATGTACATGATTTTGAACTTTGAACCTCTGTTGCCTTTTAGAATTATGTTAACGGGTTACGTAATGTACTTTTCCCCTCCGAATTAGTAAAATGACTCTGAATTGGGGGGGGGGGACTCTCTGGAAAGAGGGGGTGGAGGGGGAAACTGAGGTCATATTTGGAAATAGGGGGTCATTTGACATAAGAATCAGCCACAATTTTGTTTTTTTTTGGCTGAAGACCTGCTTTAAAACTCGAGTGCAAAGTGCGATTTTTAAAGCATTATTATTATTTTTTTTTTTAATTTTACAGCGTGAAAATTTTTTCTGACCCAGGAGCCATAGGAGCGGATCCTATACTCTGGTTCTGCACCGAAAAAAATGTTTTAAAGGTCTTTTTAAAGAAACTAGAATAAAAAGATCGTTTTTGGTGATTTTTCAAATATTTTGGGGGGCCACGCCCCCCCCCCCCCCAAGTTCCCCGATTTTTTCTCGGTGCTCATGATTTTAAACTTTGAGTCTCTCTTGACCTTCAAAAAAATTTATTGGTGAATATAAGGCTCCTTTCCCCTCCAAAAAAAATATAATAGCCCTGAAACTAAGGAAAAATGAAAAAAAAAGGGGGGCGTTTTAAAAAAAATTGGGACGTGATGGGGGAAAACGGGGGTCATATTCGGATTCAGGGGGTCATTTTACATAAGAATCAGCCTTCAAAATACCAGAAGCATTTTCAAGGTTTTTTTTTGTCGAACAGTGTAGTCAGTAAATGCTTCTAGCTAACTTCTACGTAACGACCTTCAAAGTATCAGCTGACAATTTTTCCACCGAGATACAGCCAGCTGACGTATATATTTATCAATAGTTACATATAAGCTATCATCTGGTAAATTTTTAGGCGAGAGGAAATGACTGAATTTTTTTTTTTTTTTTCTTCAAGCGTGGGAGGTTCCAACTGCTTATCCCCCCCACCGAGCCTCAGCTGACATTCACGAGGCTTCATAGTTCGATTTTCTGCTGCGTTTTACTAATTATCACTTGAGAGGAACTTGGTCATATATATCTGTTACTGGCTCTCGGACTACAAACTCAGGGGTAACATTTTGAAATACCTTAAATAATTTCGAGTATCGAAAACGCTTTTTAAACTTTGAAAGTGATAAAATCTGAAATTTAACTATCGTTTTAAAAATAATTGTTAAGTTCATTGTAAAAGTGATGTATCTCTTTGTAGATGATTTTACTATGTCTTATTTCCTTATTATATAAAGCACTTTGCAAATTTAACCTTACTAAGAAACCATACGATAGCGTAATAATGAAAAAAAAAATAAATAAATAAGTAGCAAGCGAAAGAGCATTGCAAAAGATGCTTCTTCGCGCACACATTATTTGCGCTACTGACCCTATTATAGAAATAGGAGGTCTTATGGAGAACGCTGACGGCTTCAGTAGAGGGTCATTCCATTTTAAATCAACAAATTTTCAAAAAAATTGTTGCATCACCATTTTTGATTTTAATGAAAATTTGCATGTGTATTCCTTTTACTTCCCAGAGCTTAAAATAGTGTTCATTTTATTTTTAAAAAATTTATGGCCATTTTTGTTGTTGGCAACAGCGAAAATCGGGCGTTTTGATGCTTTATCTTATGAACTATAACTTTTTTTCTATCAAAGATTTTGAGCTCAAATATAGCTCATTGGAAAGCTAAGAAAAAGATCTTTTTATATATGCTATCAATAAATTTCAGATTTAAAAAAAATATTTATTTTTTCAAGGTCAAAGTTCCTGACGAAAATGACATTTTTTACTACATTCGAACATTAAAAAAACCATGAAGGGTTCAAAGTAACAAAGCGATTTTTTCATAACATATTTATAGTCATGGTTACTTACTGTATTAAAAAAATGGCTTGTTACTACACCCCTTTTGTGAAATATGCCCCCCCCCCCCCACAAATTTGTAACTTTTTTAAAAGATCCAATTTTCAACGCTAAAAAAATGCATGTGGGGGGGGGGGCAAGATAAAAAAATTTTATATGTGGTATTTTAAGTACTTTTTACCAGATTTCTAATAAAACAAAAGTTGCTTTGTTATTCAAAGGCGTTTGGCAGATATAAGGGACTGAACTTTCAATAAATTGCACAAAAACAAAACGATTATTTTCATTTTTTTGAATTTTTTTTATTTAAATGTAATTATATACCTTATTCTTTGCCTGAAATTCTAAAAAAAGACTAAGAAGAGCAATGAAGAAACATATTTAAAGTTTAGTAAGATAATTTAATATTTTTTAACACCTGGAGAATATAGAAATACCATAACTTTGTCTGATTTTTAAACCATCCGAAGAATAAAGGTATATATAATTAAATATCAAAGAATAAGGTATATAATTACATTTAAATAAAAAAAAATTAAAAAATGAAAATAATCGAGTTGTTTTTGTGCAATTTTTTGAAAGTTCAGTCCCTTATATCTGACAAACGCCTTTGAATAACAAAGCAGCTTTTGTTTTATTAGAAAGCTGGTAAAAAGTACTTAAAATACCACATATAAAATTTTTTTTATCTTACCCCCCACATGCATTTTTTTAGCGTTGAAAATTGGATCTTTTAAAAAATTTACAACTTTGGGGGGGGGAGGGCATATCTCATAAAGGGGGTGGAGTAACAAGCCGATTTTTTTTAATACAGTAAGTAACCATGACTATAAATATATTATGAAAAAATCGCCTTGTTACTTTAAACCCTTCATGGGTTTTTTAATGTTCGAATGTAGTAAAAAATGTCATTTTCGTCGTGAACTTTGACCTTGAAAAAATAAATTTTTTTTTCAAATCTGAAATTATCGATAGCATATAAAAAAAGATCTTTTTCTAAGCTTTCCAATGAGCTATATTTGAGCTCAAAATCTTTAATGGAAAAAAAAGTTCTAGTTCATAATACAAAGCATCAAAACGCCCGATTTTCGCTGTTGCCAACAACAAAAATGGCCTATATATCAAAGGGTAAATTTTTTAAAAATAAAATGAACACTATTTTGAGCTCTGGGATGTAAAAGGAATACACATGCAAATTTTCATCAAAATCAAAAATGGTGATGCGCACCCCATTTGTTGATTTAAAATGGAATGACCCTAGAGTGACAGCTGTTCGTTCTACTGAAATGGGGGAGTTTCCTTCAGTCAAAAGTACTACTTTTTGTTACTGAAATTGATAGAATGATATAAAAAAATAACATGAGCCCGGAAAATACTTTAATTTTCCGAACAGTTTATTTTTTATTAATCTTTTTAAATACCCTACCTTGAAAACGGGGCGTGGTTTTTGTGACGTCAGCGGTTCACCTAACAGCTCTCTTTCCAATAATAACACCATTTTGCTTGACTTGAGTTGTCCAATCGCAGGAATCGGTGACGTCACGACCTTCGTCATCTCACTACAACCAATTAAATTTCGCGCTTACGTGCACCACTGACGTCATGCGCAGATGTTTTTTTTTTAGGAATAGCATCTGCGCACCGGTTAAAATAATTCATAAAAAATATATAAATGTGTCAAAAATTAAAAAAAATGGTCAATTCCTATGTTTTGAAGCATGCTCTTTCAGAAAAAATTACTTTTGAAATTTCGGAAACTCCCCCATTGCGATACGTTTCGATCTCGCTTTTTGCACGGAAACGGAAAACTTTGAGCTCTAATCTCTCTTTGAGTTTTATCGCAAATATTTCTTTTTTTTTTTGTGTGTTGGAAACATTTTTCAATGGAGATTTTTCCCCTAAACACAAGTTAAGAGACATGAAGTCCGTTTGAAATTTAAAATTTCTTATTTTTGGACTAAATCCTTTTTTCAGCTCAAACTATCATTATTTTATAACTCTCCACTTCAATTTGAGCATTTTTGCAATCGGAAGTATACATCAAGGACGAACGGTTGCGAAAAAAAAAAAGGTCTTGCATGTTAAAACGAAAACTCTGTATAATGTTTGCCACGGTGATGGTTTGCCTCCTCCTATTTAAAAATTTAAGAAATCAATACGATCTTTACTGAAAATTACGCAAAGCAATTATTTACCAAGTATCGCAAAATAAAATTTAAACGCACGTCATGCTCCAAAGACAAAATAAATTCCGCACAAAAGTAGCTGAAACGAAATTTCACGTTCGGAAGCAGAACATTCTAAATTCAAGAAATTCAATTTGAAATTCTTTTACCCGGGTAAAAACGTTGCTGGAAAAATGTTTCTCTTTGGATTGGAAATTACATTTTAGAAATGACAAAATGTTCATAAAATCTCATCTTTCACTCCTTATTGCCATTGGTTTCAATAAAAAGGGGAAGCTTTAGAAGTTTTCTTGAAAGAAAACAGTCGTTTCAAATTGAAACAAACCAGACATAAGTGGAAATAGTTATTTTTCGAGTTTCTGGAAATTACTTGGAAGAGCAAGTTTTTTTTTTTTTTTTTGACTTTTAGTGATTTATTTGTGAAACAATTTTTCCGTGATACTACAGCAATAACTAAGTGTTGATTGAATTGCATAAAAACACACGGTTGCAAAAGTTCTTCGATCATTTTTGAAACGCCATATATGCATAAGTATTGTATGTACAACGATAAGGAATATGTGAAAATAACCACAAGCTCAAGAATATTGGGAACTGTGTCATTAAAGAAATGTATTTTTAAAATTGCGGCAAAGCAAGTTTTTTTTTGACTTTGTATCCAGCGTAGTCTTGTAATATTCATCACTGACGTATGAACATTATCATTGAGTTCTTCTATCCCTTTTGATAATGGGGTACATTTCATTTTTTTCAGGATCCCCCGCTCCTACCACTACAACATGTTTCAACCGATTTGGTGGGGCTCTGAAGAGGACTCTTTTTTTTAATCCAGACCAGGAACCGAGCAATCCCTGGTCCAGCACCCCAAAAGGAATTGATTCAGAATGCGGACTTGGGGGATTTTGTGACCACGACGCATATTTAACGTTCCCTAGCCACCATTAGTGAACATGGAGGATCTTCGACCGGCTGGGATTGAACCCACGCCATTCCGGTAACTAGCTGATCGGGACATCACAGTCCTTGTGGAGATACCTAAACAAGGTCATTTCCTTGTCCCTCTAAAACACTGCAAGTACATACACACAAACGCTTTTCTTGCTTGTCTTTATTCAAAAAAAATACCAGACTCCTAATTAGCCTCTAGTAAACACAATTCCAAATCTTGCGGTGTATGTAATTTGTGGTTTTTCCCCTATATTCTTCGTCACTGAGCGTGCAATACTATTGGATGCATAACGTTTCAAAAACAAAGAAACCATTTGTAGTAACAATAACTACTAACAGGACTACTCGGGCTCGAATCACCACTCGGTTATTCTAAGGCCCCTATATATACGAGAAGGCGCATCAAGATTAAGTTTGACCACTTTGGATCCAGCGCGTATTTGAGTGCTTGAGTGTTTGTCTTTTCTGGCAAAGTATCGCGTTTTGGTAATTTTTCAATGTGAGCAATTATTAGCATCACGTGGTTTTGGCAAAGCTTAGCAATGTGCCAAAACTTTTTTCTGGTAACCATAGCTCGCAACAATGAAAAATTGAAAGTAAAAGTATATAAATTGGATCCAAAGTAGTGAAACTTAATCTTGATGCATCGGCCTGTCTATATAGCGGCTCTAGGTTATTCGAGCCCGTAGTCAAGGCTATGCTATTTTTAACCGACGAAAACACGTTGGAGGTTCTCTAGTCCACCGGTATATATTTTTTAATGTATGACCAAGCATAACTTTTTACTGAATAGTCCGATTTGGATTTTTTTTTTTTTTTTTTGAAAGGGTACACCTTCCAGGTGGTCCCATGGTCCCATGATGTGTGGTTTGAGAACGGAATCTTGAAGAAATTGAGTTAAATCTTCAGAATTCCGTTCATGCGCATACTCTTTGCGCTTAATGAACGGAATTTCATGCGCACACTCTTTGCTATGTCGCTCGCCGATAGAGTGGCTTTACGGTAAAGACGCTGGGCTCTCATTGGCAAGAGCATGAGTTCGATCCTCGAGCGAGTGGGTGGATTTTCAAGCTGCAGAAAAAAAAATGCAGTGTCTTCGACATTCGATTATGCTGCATGAAAACCGCAGTTTTACTGATAGAAAATATTTAGTCCTGATTTCCCCAATTTTTAAAAAAATATATTTCCATGCTCCTATCAGGTCCCATCACCTTAACTTTTAAAGGTTAAATTTAGTGATGCACTAAAAATGAATCGGCAGTAAATGGCCACTTTGCAGATTAACCTGTTGGCCAGTTTTATCCGTATAATCGGCTGAAAACTTGTATTTTAAACATGCTTTAATTAAATCCCAGAAATTAACACAGTTTTTTTTAGTGGCAATCGTTTAAAATTTTGGACGCGTTAATAAAGTGAGATGAAGCGTCATGATGGCAACGTGACACTCTTCCGGGTATACATTTACACTGAAAAGAATGAAATAAAAATAACATTTTATAAAAAAAAAAAAGTAAAACCGACTTCAAAAACGCAGCTGAATAGTGCTCTAAAAAGTAAAAAATAAATTTATTCTTTGAACACCATCGATACTACATTTAGACATGAGTTTTGAAGTCGGTGCCGATACAGTTAATAAAATCATTCGTGCCCATTCTTCGGTTACATGTTTCATAATAAAAACAACCATAAATGTTTCATAATCAATTTCAAGAGTTGTTTGAGAGGAAAAATCAATCAAATGGTACAATCAATGGGTACGAATGATTTCATTAACTGTTTCGGCACCGACTTCAAAACTCATGTTCAAAAGTAGTATCGATGGCGTTCAAAGAGCAAATTTATTTTTTACTTTTTAGAGCAATTTTCAGCTGCGTTTTTGGAGTCGGTTTTACTTTTTTTTTTTATAAAATTTTATTTTTATCGACAGAAAAGGTACGGCTCCCGGATTTTACAGAGCATCATCAAAGTGGAAGTTCGATTTAGTTCAGACACACTTGCTGTAAGGACCCGTTTAAAGCGCAGGCAACTATTCTCAACAGCACAACTCTGTTCCTCCGAACCAAACTAACATAAATCCATTGTCGTCACTTTTTAGCTTAGAGCAAAAACGATTGCGGAATACATGCAAAATATGTGACCCGTGTTCTTTAAATGCTGCTAAATAATTGTGAAGGAATTTGTTTCGTAGAATAACGTTCTCATCGGTAGATGCGGAATAAGATTCTACATACAATGAAGCAATAAAGTGAAAATCGCCATTTTTGGACTTGCGCCGTTCTGGTTCTGAGATGCAGAATTCACACCGAGAAAAGACAAGAACAGCAGACAGAAAACGTATATCCTTGCCCGAGTTTGGATTCGTACCCGGAATCTTCCCAATCCACAGTCAGATTTCTCTGACCCTTAGACAAGATGGCCAGAACCATCGCTCTAAACTACAAGTGTGAAAAGCAAATTTTTGATATCCAAACATTAAAACAAAGATAAGATTAAGGAAAAGTTAACATGAAGGAAAATCCCATTATATCGGCTACTTCGATAAAAATACTTGCTGTTGTGCAAGCAATAGTAAAACGGATCAAAAATAAGTCCTCAACAGTACAATTCTTTTTAAAAAGGCAAAGGAAAATTATCGACTGCGAAAGAATCGATTTTCTGTCATCTGCAATTAAATAAACATACTTAAAGATCGTCTTCCAAAAAATTTAATGAAGTTAATTAAAATGACTAAATCTGATCCAGAATAAAACGTAAAACGTCAACAACATTAGAAAAAAAACCTTTTTTGAGGGGAAAATAAGTAAGAAATACTGAGAGCATAACTTAGATCAAACTTTTGTGCACAATTCAAGCTTAGTTTAAAACAGGGATTCCCAAAGTGGTCCATAGGGACCCCCAGGGGTCCCCGAGAGTTTTAAAGGGGTCCATATAAATAAAAGAAAAATTTGGGGGTCCATGAGATGCAAATAGGGGTCCATTAACAAAGATCAGTTAGTTGCAAAAAATCTGAGTCACAGAATGCATAAAACGCTATAATTTGTAATAAATGCGAAAAAGACAATTCATAACAATGCACTAAAGTTCTAAAGCAGGAATTCAAGTGAAACACGGACAATCGTAACTCACCAATGCAATCGCAAAATCCCAAATTTGGATTCAAGTGAAACGTTACAATCGCTACGAGATGCGATTCTAATGTAATTCGACTTCCAGTAGCGATTGCAATTTTGGTGTATTGCGATCGCCGCGAAGCGATTGCAATGGTGTTTCACTTGAATTCGGCCCTAATTATTTATGCAGTTATCTGAAAGAAAATGATGAAATTTAAATCAATTACTTTTTTACATTGAAGTATGCTCGTTTTCAAAAGGATCATGCTTGAAAAGGTTGTTATTATTATTTTTGAAACAACTTTTTGACAATGATTAAGAGCTTTTGGATGGAAAATATCCCGGTTAAAAGAAAATGTACAAATGGAAACCAGATATTACTTATTATAACAGGTTTATTCTCTAAATTTAATGAGGTTTAATGAGGCTTGCGTTCAACAATTAAATGTTATCCACACATACTTTTTGACAATGACTGGAGATATTTTCTGTTGACTATCAATCCGTATGGTGACATTCAATAATCAACTGTCATTTTACAAGAAGAGCTGATTGGAATAAGTACTGATGAACTTACAGTACAGTTCAGAGAACGGTACCAATATTTCTGGTTTCAGAAGGACATACCTATAACTTATCCTACCTTATGAAATATTGCAAGACACTTTTTCTAAGCATCTTCATACCTCGTTGTTAATATTTCAGTTTAGTCACCAATTTTCTCACAATTATTTTGTCTTGCACATCTAAAGTCAAATATTACGAATTCGCTGTCAAACATTCTTCATACCTCGTTTTAAAATATTTCAGTTCAGTCACCAATTTCCTCACAATTCTTATGTCTTGCACATCTAAAGTCAAATATTACAAATTCGCTGTCAAAGCATTCTTCATACCTCGTTTTAAAATATTTCAGTTCAGTCACCAGTTTCCTCACCATTCTTATATCTTGCACATCTAAAGTCAAATATTACAAATTCGCTGTCAAAGCATTCTTCATACCTCGTTTTAAAATATTTCAGTTCAGTCACCAATTTCCTCACAATTCTTATGTCTTGCACATCTAAAGTCAAATATTACGAATTCGCTGTCAAACATTCTTCATACCTCGTTTTAAAATATTTCAGTTCAGTCAGCAATTTCCTCACAATTCTTATGTCTTGCACATCTAAAGTCAAATATTACAAATTCGCTGTCAAAGCATTCTTCATACCTCGTTTTAAAATATTTCAGTTCAGTCACCAATTTCCTCACAATTCTTATGTCTTGCACATCTAAAGTCAAATATTACAAATTCGCTGTCAAAGCATTCTTCATACCTCGTTTTAAAATATTTCAGTTCAGTCACCAATTTCCTCACAATTCTTATGTCTTGCACATCTAAAGTCAAATATTACAAATTCGCTGTCAAAGCATTCTTCATACCTCGTTGTTAATATTTCAGTTCAGTCACCAATTTTCTCACAATTCTTATGTCTTGCACATCTAAAGTCATATATTAAAAATTCGCTGTCAAAGCACGAAATTCACACTTCTCACTAAAGTCTTTTTTTACTTTTACATCTGTTATGTGTAAGAATATTAGCTCATTAACCTTTTGTGCCATTTATATTATGAAAGTAAGAAAAAGATGATAAATTTTAGTTTTTTTACTCTGCAGTAGAATCGTCAAACTGAATATTTTATAAGGTTGTCAGACATTTAAGAAATTTATTGTTTAAAAAATCAATTGTAAGAGAGCCCTCATATTATTAGGTAAATTTCTGATTCATCTCGATATATTTCCATACATCTTGTTCACCTGTTTTTTTTTTTTAGAACATTTATTAATGAAACATAACCTAACCATCTAATTTTCTGTTTTGGAACACTCGAGTTCAATCGAAGGTGTAAATGGATAAAGGTGATATGTGACAATTTTTTCAATTTCTAGAAAAAGCTTTCAAAAAATTTTTTTTCTTTTTTTTTTTTAAATGGATTTTTCTCAACCGGTAAAACGGGTCATGTTCTTAGCTACCAACCATTTATGTGACGAAGGGGACATGATGCCGATGGACTTATCACCTTCATCCATGGCAAAAAATAAGTTTGAAAAGTTGTCACATATCACCTTTACCACTTGCCCCTTCAATTATTACACTGCTTGTCTAGTTTTAGATAGACCCCTAGGAAGGGGGTCCACGAGACTAAGGAAAACTCGCCAAGGGGTTCACGAAACGAAAAAGTTTAAGAACCCCTGATTTAAAACATGCCACAACATGTTATTATTGTTGATATTATTACAAATCTTGTAAATAGTTGTTGTTTTTCCTGCCTTGCATCATTTTCACTAGTTTCGGTTTTATCTGGCGACATGTTGCAAAAGTATCTGAAGATATCATTTTTATCACTTGTATACCGGCCCTGTAACGTTCTGTAGTTTTTACACTTGCCCTACATTTAACAAGCATGAAGACATTCTCGCGCTGAGTTGTAATACGGTGGATTTTTCTTTTTATCACTAGAATTTTCCTGAATGGATTATTTAAGTTTGTGAATGAATCGAAAACTCCGGATTTTGCTAGAATGTTGTAGAAATTTCATTCCGAGTATAAATAGCTGACCAACTGCCTTGAACACAGTCAGTTAGTTTTTCGCAGATTTGATTTCTGGAGACTCTTTTTATTCGCTTGGGCGATTGCTTGTTTTGCTTTTGTAATTTCTTAATTACTGTTCACGTTAGATACGTGGTGCTGAGTTACTGTTGAGAGTACAGTGTACTGTTTGCTACCTAATTGCTGGATGTTTAGCAATTGTTTCCTGCTCCTATTGTAAATAAGTGTATATACTTGTAAATAAATTTATAGTTACTTCCTAAAGGTTTGAATGCTCATTTAAGAAAGTTGAAGGTACTACGGACTCGTTACAATATCTTTGTTACTATTAGAAAGGTGGGTGTGAAAAATAAGTCTAGGTGAAACAATTAGGCCATCCCCCTTTTTGAGATGCAGTAACAAAATCTCACTAAATTATGACATTATCATCACCTAACTGGTGATGAAGCGTAATCAACAAGCATTTTTTTTTTTAATTCACGGCCAACTATGCACGTGAAGAAGATTGTCCCAAGTAGCACGTCAAGATTACTTGAATTATTTTACAGTAAGTTTTACTTCTTCGTAGGGGTTTACTAGTATAAAATAATTAAATTTAGTTAAAAAAAACTAAAAAATACGCTTTTAGAGTTAGCAAGCTACCTTAAGTTGTAGGATAGTATTAAGTATACTATACTTACTACTGTCATTAATACTAAAGGTTAAACTATATTTTATGATACTCTAATTGATTTTTAATCCGCTAAGTTTACATACACTTATTATACATCTACGTGCAATAATATAGTTTAGCCTTTAGTATTAATAATAGCATTAAATATATTACTTTAAAATTTGTAAAGATCGTGAATTTTATCTTTTATTCAGAATTACATACATACAAACAAACAAACAAACCCACATGTGAAACTAATAAAAGCGTATTAAAAAGAAGTTTATTGTTCTGTAAGTCTAATGTAGTTGACGAATTCAAAAAATAAAAAAAAAACTGTATCTTCACTTTTTACCTAACATAGAAAAGCAGTTTGTTGCTTAATAAGGTCATAGTTTATTTTACTTGCTCTCCAGTGTGCTAAATGTGATTCTAAACTGCACATATGTGTATGAACTGTGCACAAGAGTGGCGGGAAAAAAAAATAACGTTTAGTAATGGCACTATCACTGAAGTAGACATTTTGTCATTCACTATACTGAAAAAAATAAAATCAACTGTAACGATAATTTTTACTTTCTTCTATATCTAATATATAGAAGAAAGTATTGGTTTCGTGAAAATTTTCGAATGTCGACTTTTGACGAATTTGTACGTTTTGAGGTGCGCTGAGTCCATTTCGACCATTTTTGGAAAATGTCTGTCTGTGTGTGTGTGTGAGTCTGTATGTTTGTGACCAGTTTTTGTGGCCCCGCGCTAGAGCAAAAACTACTGCATAAAATAAAACAAAAATTTTTGCACGTATGTACCACTATGTGAACTGGTGCACCTGTCTTTTTTTAGCGAATTCCTCCAAGGGGGGTGGAGCAATCTAACGTGATCTGCGCGGGGGTGATTGCTATATCTCAGAAAGTAACCGGTGGAATCAAACGAAAATTGGTCCATAGGTAGACCCTACTGAGTACAGGTGCTGATTTAATTTGTTTGTCAATATCTCGAAGGGGGGTGGAGCAATCGCACGTGTTCTGCGTGGTGGTGATTACTATATCTCAGGAAGTAACCGGCGGAATCAAACGAAAATTGGTCCATAGATAGACCCTATTGAGTACAAGCGCTGATTCAATTTGTGTGTCAATATCTCAAAGGGGGGGTGGAGCAATCAAAAGTGCTTATTTTGTCATTGCACCTAGTGTATCTCTGGAAATATTGCTGCGATTTGAATGAAATTTGGAATAACACTAACCCAATATGGAAACAAGAATCGAATGAATTTTGGCGCCAATCGCCCCAGGGGGAGGGTGGGGTGATTTTTGCGCTTAGTCAACAATGCGAAAAATTAATTCATTAAAAAATCGCTTTCACGCTATTTAATTATCAAAACATCTGAAAACTTTCAATAATTTGAAATTTTTAACTGTTGCCAATTTCTTTTTACTAACAAATAAAATGTTTGCAATTAATCTAAACAAGGCTTTTGCAATGATTTCCAATTTCGCTCATTGATTCTGCATTTGCAGGGTTATTACGATAATTGGGAAATTGGAGCTGTCTCCAATTATTCGGGCGAGTACGTATTTTAATTTATAACTGGAATTCATAAGATAGATATAGAAGAAAGTTTCGTGACGGCCACAGCAGCTAGTTCGAAATATCAAGACAGTAAAGTTTGTCTTACAAATTTAGTATAACTATGCAAATTGTGAAAATAAATTATGTTATTTTATATATTACTAGCTTATTACCCGGCGTTGCCCGGATGCTTATTATACAACATAGCTAATTATAATTGTTTTCAACTTACTTCATGCTAAAATGAAATAGGTGAGCGTTAAATTGATAATTCATTGTTAATCGTCATGTTTGTTGGAGAATACACATACTGTCGGCCCCGCTTAAACGAATACTGTCGGTTCCAAGAAATTTTATTCGATTAAGCGGGGTATTTGATTAAGCGGGAACATTTTTTTTAACTTTCCATTTTGACACATTTTGTGTCAAAACGTAATAATAACAAAGAAATAGCTATATAAAGGAAATAATTAATGTTATTGTTAAAAAGATTTTGAAATAAGCAAAGCAAAAAATCTGGTATGGACCCCACACTACTTCCTTTTACGTGTTAATTTCTTAGTAGTTGCCATAAGTGTTAAAAAAAAAGTGCTTGGAGTGAGCAAGGTAACAGTTCAAATATTTGCTCCCCCAATCTGCCACGAAACAATGCAAAAAATATTTTACAATGGTTAATTTTCTAAATATTGCTGATTTTAATATCATTCAGTGAATTTTTCGCAAAATATCGCCAATAGCGCCAAGTTGAACCCAAATTCAAAAAACTAATTTTTTCGCCAAGTTGGCGTCAAACACTTGGCGACCAAAAGCTTGGCGACATATCGCCAAGTGGTCGCGCCAATTCATATCACTTGACTCTGCATTGAAATTAACACTGATTTACCCCAAAAAAGGGGTAAAACACCCCTGGGAACATTCGAATGCAACCACAAGGGGAGGTGCACAACTAGACCATTCTCAAAGCCTACATACCAAGCTAGAAGTTTCTAAGGCATATAGTTTTTGAGTTATGCGAGACACATACGCACATACATCCGCACACACATCCGCACATACGTACATACAGACGTCACGAGAAAACTCGTCGTAATTAACTCGGGGGTGGTTGAAAAGGATTTTTCGGCTGCTTATATGTTGGTAGGTACATATGCACGTGCTGACAGGTCAAAAAAACTACTGAACATTCATTCGGGGGTGAGCAAAATCAAAATTTAGACTCAAATTTGAATGATTTTTTTTTTCGCGATCACAATACTTCCTTTACTACGTAAAAGTAAAAACAAAAAAATATAATAATTGAGTATAAATATTGTATGGCCATATAAAAATCTTAAAAAAGTAACTTGCAACTTGTGTTACAAAAAAAGTTGTTTTTCCGCCTTTCACTATCATTTCTTGAAAAAGTCCACAATAGTGGTTTGCTTGTTGAAGGTCTTGTGGGAACACTTTTATTCGACATTTTTCTTAACAAAAATTTTTGTCAAAGTTGGCATATTATTCGATTATCCGGGGAAACTATTCGATTAAGCGGGGATATTTAACATTGTGTCTATGGGGAAACATTCAGTTCCAGACGGTTTTATTCGTAAAAGCGGGGTATTCGTTTATCCGTTACCCGATTAAGCGGGGACGACAGCATTTAAATGTGTTAAATTTTATCAGTTTGTATGCTTAAAGGCTTATCTCTATTACTATATTCAAAATTGAAAGAAAATGGCCATTTTTTGACAAAAATTTAAATTTTGAGCTTCTTGGATTTTTTACAGTTAAAAAATCGAATTTTTGAATTACTACTGTCAATGCAAATACTTCGCGCGGACAGCTCTAGTCTTGTATTATTATAACTGTTTCAAAGAGTATACAGGGTGTCCACTCCAATCGTGGACCAATAGCTAATTTCTAAACCGTTAGAGATAAGCATATAGTTTATTTAGGAAAAAATCTCTAAATTACGAAAGTAATTTTGGGTCCATTCAATGTTTTTCAAAAAATCAAATTTTGAAAGAGTTACGAAATTTAAATTTTTATACAGCCCCCGAGTCCTATCAATCATATTTAGCAAAACATTCTTGACACTGTAACGTTTAAAACTAAAAAAAAATCACTCTTCTACCACAAAAATTGACCGAGTTATGACGTTTTGAAAAATCAAGATTTTGAAGGATTTCGCAAACGGTCCCTTAAGTGATCTCTCGATGACGTCATAAAACAATGCAAAATCTTGATTTTTCAAAACGTCATAACTCGGTCAATTTTTGTGGTAGAAGAGTGATTTTTTTTTAGTTTTAAACGTTACAGTGTCAAGAATGTTTTACTAAGTATGATTGATAGGACTGGGGGGCTGTATAAAAATTTAAATTTCGTAACTCTTTCAAAATTTGATTTTTTGAAAAGCATTGAATAGACCCAACATTCCTTTCGTAATTTGGAGATTTTTTCCTAAATAAACTATATGCTTATCTCTAACGGTTTAGAAATTAGCTATTGGTCCACGATTGGAGTGGACACCCTGTATACGTAGGCTCACCTGCTTAGGGTAGATTAAGTTAAGGCCACCTATATAGACGAGCCGACGCCCGTCGAGTTATCGCTTTTTGGTAACTTTTCATGTGAATTTAACAAAGCTTGGCAATGTCTCGACGCTTTTCTCTGGTAACCCTAACTCCGCCACAATGAAAAGTGAAAGTAAAAGTTAGTGAGTTGGATCCAAAGTGGTGAAACTTAAGCTTGATGAGTCGGCTTGTTTATACATCAGTTCTAGATTGAGTTAGCTCTAATTTTAAAATTAAGAACGTGTTACCACAACTTTCTCAAGTGAAATTCACGAGGGATTAAATAAATCACGCAATTCATAGCCTTTTCTTTATCTTTTATTTTTAACCGACTTCAACAAAGGAGGAGGTTCTCAATTCAAAGCGTGTGTTTTTTTTTTTTTGTTTGTTTGTTTGTTTGCACATAACTTATGATCTACTGAACCGATTTGGACGATTTTTTTTAATCGATAGGAGATGGTGTAACTTAGGTACCATGTACTCATATGACGATATTGTTTCACTAGAAAAAAAGTTATTATGGAAAACAGTAAATTTCATGTCATTTCCCCATTAAATGATTAAATTTTCAATCCATTGTTGCAAAAATTTTTTACTTCGCAGCAGCAATATTAATAGTAATCATGATGAAAAATTTGAACCAAGGCTTCACTAAATCTAACATGAAACTCATTAGCGGTAACGTACGTATTATGTGTTAAAATCTTATGAACAACGAGAAACTAGAATTGCTTTAATATATAAATTAGTTGATAAACAGTTGACATTTAAATGACTTTGATTAAGCAAGTACACAAATAAATACCAGAGAATAACAATTATTTTTTTAGTGTCAATCGTTTATAATTTTAGGCAGGGATTCAAGTGAAACAGTACTGCGATCGCTTCGAATTGCAATCGCTACTGGAAGTGAATTACATTATCATCAACTTAACTTGGCATGACGTCACTACGGGTGGAGCCAATAAGAGCTCACAAGCACTCAGCGATCTCCTCTTATTCGCCAAGTAGGCTGTGACGTTTTATCTAGCTCGTTTTTCATAGGCAAACGTCACGCTGACGTCACGATGTTTTTATCAAGAAACGTTCTAATGTAATTCATTTCCAGTAGCGATTGTAATTTGCGATGGCCTGTTTCACTTGAATCCCTGCCTAAGACGCGTTGATAGTATTTTTTTCAGTTTATTTAATGGAGCATTTACTTAAGAAAATTAGGTGAAGTTCCGTAATGGAAACATTACCTTATTTCATAAGTACACTTACGCTAAAAAGAATAAAATAAAATAATTTTGGAAAAAAATAGAACCGACTTCAGTTGGAAATTGCTCTAAAAAGTAAAAAATAATTTTTTTCTTTGAACACCATCGAAACTACTTTTAAACATAAGTTTTGAAGTCGGCGCAAAAACGATAGGTCAAATGATATTTAACCATATTTTGACAACATTTTTCAGAGAAACCATTGAAAATTAAAAGCAGAATATTTGTACCATTGCACGAATGTGTGGTAATGAATGAAATGTATGCGAATGCTTTTAAAGAACCTGGATCCATTAAAATGTATATAGTTGAATTATAGTTGCGTATGATTCTATACATTGTTTTTGCGCCGACTTCAAAACTTATGTTAAAAAGTAGTTTCGATGGTGTTCAAAGAAAAAAATTATTTTTTACTTTTTAGAGCAATTTCCAACTAAAGTCGGTTCTATTTTCCAAAGTTATTTTATTATTGAAATGTTTTAATATTTTAAATTAAGCTTCCTGCATGTTTTGTACTGCATATAAAGTTTCCAAACCTAATTTCTAGCGCCTACTAACGTAAGATAAACACAAACAACTGAGATAAACAAACGCAAAAGATAATGGCATAGACTTAACTGTAAGATAAAAACAATGATTTATGCTATGCGTTATATTTTTCTTTTTCTAGCTAATGCTTTTCGGAAACTTTCCATTTTTCACCCTAATCCGGCTCCAAACTTTTTACTCTTCGTGCTCTGCTAATGAAATAAATCAAATATGAGATATGACGATAAATCTAAGAGCGAATGCCAGGAATGAACCAATAGTAGAATTGTTTCGATAAGTTTATTTTTGATAGTATTTGCTTACTTATTTTATTTTCCATTCCGTGAGGAAAAGCGTTGATTCCAAATTTAAAATCCGATATCAAAGAAAATAAGCATGTTTTCACCAAATTAATTGAAAAACATGGTAAATTCCTACTTTAGGGTCCGGGCTTGGCGATTTTTTTCAGACTGTGGGCAGAATTAATAAATGGTTGCCAGAAAATCATAAATCTAAGTTATAAACCATCAATCTAATGGTTGCCAGATTGAATAATTTATCGCCGGACCTTAAACTAGGATTCATCCGAAAAACATTGACTAATCCAACAGTTATGATGAACTGCTATTGAACTTGGTACCCACTAGAATCGAACTCTTTTTTTTTTTTTTTTTGGTGACACAACTGCAGTGAACCTCATTTTGACCGAACTTGGCTCCTTTTTTACACTTATGTATTTTTGGATATCAATATTTAAAAAAAAAAAAACATTATTGGGAAGGAAAGATTAACTTAACTTGAATGGCGGAATGCTTGGATAATTTTCAACGATTTAATTTTATTAGAGAACATTGTTCTGTTAAAATATAGTTTCTACGTCATGATTGTGGAGTTAATGAAATGTAATGATCAATTAATACAAAAATGACACAAACATGAATTTTGAAGTTCAAAAGAGCAAAAAACAATATACAAGCAAAAAAAAAAAAAAAGAATTATAACGTAATGCTTCTATTTACTGGAGTTTAAAGAGAACTATGGGGGCAAAGACAATATTTTAAAAAGCATGAAAGTGGTGTTTAATATATATATATATATATATATATATATATATATATATATATATATATATATATATATATATATATATATATACTGTCGTCCCCGCGGTGATTCTACAAAAATGGGCAAATTTGTGTTTCATACTGATTGCTCTTTTTGTTTTTGTTTTTAATTTAATAAAAAACTATTCTGGGAATATTTTTATACGTCTCTTGTTCTATAATTCTGATTATCAATAAAGTCAATGATTAATTATTATTCATTTAAAAATAAAATATTACATTGAAATGTCATCCACATGCCCTGTCTCATAGGTGCAATTTTCACAATCAATCCAATATAGATTTTTTTAAAAAAAGTGATTTTTTTCTCAAGAGTTTTTAATTTATAAATGTGAATGTGTGCAAGCTGTAAATCACAAAAAAAGCAAAATATTGTGAAAATAATATCTCCAAAAGTTAATCTAAACTTTGTCCCAGCGATTATCAGTCATCCACATGTCTGAAAAGTATAGATATTTTTCTCTGAAATGTTTTATTTCAAAATCTGGCAACACATCTTAAATTAAAGCATGGAACTTTGTTATTCCTGGCTGAAGATTAATTTTGCTGTTCTGCGGTTACTTTTTGATAAAAAGCAAGCTAAGCTCAACTTACAAGGCAAGTGTTTTTCATCTTTGTCATTAAAATGGCCTACAGAATGCAAGTAAAATGTACATGTAAAAATTTTTTGATGATGAATAGTCCTAAATCTTACATTTATAGGTTCTTATTCGAAGTTAAGCCGAAAAATATTCAGATATGACTTTTTGAGAACATATTACTTGTGTTTTGTCATTCACATGCCTTTTTTCTAATGTCATTCACATGCCCCAATATGAGACACGTGGATGAATCAAAAGCCAAACTATGACAGTACAGTGTTTAAAAATTATGTCTAACAATTTACAGGTTAAAAATTTTCATTAATATACCTATTGTGTTTGTGTTATTCACATACTTATTGTGTTATTCACATACCCATTGTCATCCACATGTCCTTTTTATCATTCACCATATGCCTTCAAAAAAATAAATAAATAAAAATCCAAAAATACAAACATTTAAGCTCTGCTGATATTCTGTTTTAATCATGCAACTTATAAAGGACTTCGCTGTTTTTTTTTTTTTTTCAGATTTTTAATTTAAAATTATTTTTTTGAAATTTACATGTTAGAAATATTCCCGTATTTGTAGAATCACACATATATAGTAAGAAATAAACTCGTTTCAATTTGGTTGCAAACGTAAATGCTTAATGAAGCGGTTATATCTATATCGGTGCTATTATTTCCAGTTTTCGGGAACCACATGCAGGGCTTAGTCTCTTGCAAAATAAGTACAGAGCCCTACAGCTCTCAGATTTTCTTTGTTTGCTTGCTTTTTGTTTTCTACGTTAATAAATTTAATTTTATCCAAAACTGTAAAACTGAACACAAAATTGAAAATAATTCTAAGAGCTCAGCTGTCAGTGAGCGCCCATAAAAATTCATCCAGACCACATGACTCTTGAAATCCAGCAATGATATTAACTGGTGTACAGTACACTAGGGTGGGCCGCAAATAACTTTTCTTTAATTTCGATTATGCGTAAGGTGGAAAAGGTGCCATTGAGGGAACATAGTGCAAAGAAAAAATGTGAAGCTTTTTGATTAATTTCTTGATCTGCAGCAATTGTGTTGAAGTTTGGAAAAAATGCAGATTTTTGAGATTTTGAGGAAATTATTTAAAAAAAAATTTAGCACCTAATATCTTAAAAATGCATTTTATGTGACAAACAATGTAGTTACTTCAGAAAAGTACGCCGAGAGCAGCATTTTCACGTTTTACCAAAATTTAATTCAAAACGTAGAATAAAGCAGGAAATTGCCAAATGTTCCAGGCATTTGTAGAAAAGGAAGGAATTATACCACTGACCTCTAATTTTTAATGGAATTTCTATGCTCTCAACGAAACTTTTTCCGCCCTACCCCTTATCCGAAATAGGTGAAATTTTGTTTTAATAATTTGCTAAGAAATCTCGAAAAAGCTGTATTTTTTCCAAATTTCAACACATTTGCGGCAGATCAAGAAATTGACCAAAAAATTTAAATTTTTTTATGTTCAGTTCAATCCCCCAATGCAACTTTTTCCGCATTCCCCATCATCGAAATTAAAAACCAAATCATTTTCGGCCTACCCTAGTGTACAACTCTACATTTCGACTAAACTTTGCTAGTAAAATCCCATCGATTGCGTCCAAATCTTACACAAACAGCCTGATGCTAGTCAAATAACTTCTCCGCTATTTTCCCGGAAGAAACTCGTTTATTCTCATTAACAGCCAAGAAAAGTCGAGGAGAGAAGAAGAACAACACAAGAAAGAGACCGTATCCAATAAATTAGGGGATTTTCGAAGGAGAGAAGAGGTGCAGGATAAAAGTATCGGACACCCTTGGATTATGATACGGATCAGACGGGAACTATATCACCTTAAACAAGGAACGGCGATAACAAGGAACTATGGGGAAGGTCTTAGAATCAGCTCATTCTTGTATCTCGGAGTCTTTTTTTACGATTTTAACTCAATTCTTCAGCAAAAGCTAATGTATTCGAGTTGTGTTTAACTATTTTTTTTCTGTATTTTAACAGTTTAAATCTGTTATCGAGAGGAATATTGTTGACGTGGAAATACTCCTTTAAATATTTTTAGAGAAGTGAACTTTAATTTCTCGAGGAGGGAAAGATAGATACACAGAAGTAATATTTTAAATTGTCCACAAATAAATAAATGTAGATACATTAATACACAGATTAAAATGAGCTCATCGCCCCCTTCAAGACGCTGACTGACACCAAGCGACCCCCCCCCCTTTCTTCTTCGAAAAAAACATAATTTGGCACAAGTGAACATTAATGTTATTAAAAATATAAGTACCTAACTTTAATTTGAAGTAAAATGTACGCAATAAAGCAATTATAACCAATCACTTTTAAACTAAAAATATTAATAAACAAACCAAATAACTTTAACTTTTTTTCTTCCACAAAGCGAACCGATAAGCATTTGAAGGAGAACATTTAACTAAGATCATCGACATACTTTTCAAAAAAAAAAGGAGTACATTTTTCAAGAAATTATTTTCTTTTCTGCACTGTAATCTGGGGGAATTGAAATCACTAAAACTAGAAATTTGAAGGAAAATGAATTGAAAATCTGAAAATTCATAAAATTGACAATGAAGGACAAAATACTTCCTTAGGTTGATCCGAGGTGCAAGGAGAAAGCTCTTGAAGTTGAATTTGTTTCTTTCTCAACTTGTGATTTATTGTCTGGACAACCAGTTTCGTACATGTTTACAATTTTGATATTGTTACCCTTTTAATATTTCTGTTTTCGCTTCTAAATACCCATCGCACACTATCGCCCCTTATGAATATCCCGCCCCTTTGAGGAACCAAATTGGCCCTTTGGGAGCGATGGCTCCCAGGTTGGGAACCACAGTTAGATAAATATAGCGATAGATCAAGATAATGTGATAGGTTAAGCTGGATAGGTATAACGAAGTGGATAAAAGTAAAGATAGATTGTACAGAGCTATGAATATGAACGAATATATTTTTATACAGCCGCCAAATTTATTAATCTTGAGTAAAAGTTCGATTAGTGTAAAAAGCAACATTTTGCCGCTTACGGCTGGTACAAAATATAAAATGCTTAATCTCGTGATCTTCTCGTGGCTATTAATTGCCGAAAGATTTACTTATTTAATCTTATTTATTCAATCGTGCGGCGAAAGAACTCGGACAAAATTTGAATCATCGAACAAAAGCTGACTAATTTGTTTTAATTGAGTTTTTTTTTTTTTGTCTATTACTTTAAGGAGAACATATTTTGTAATGTATATTAGGGTGGAGCGAAAAAAATGAATTTTTGATTTTCGTAAACGGGTACCTTTCATTTACTGTGTATGAGGCTAAGTAACAATTCTGTAAAATATTTCACTTTTGCGACGCTATCTTTAGTCTGCGCATTTGGCCTAAAGTTTTGAAATTTTTGATTTTTTTTAGATTTTTCAAATTTTTTAAAAATTTTTTTCAAATGATAAAACTAGTGACGGGTGGTTATTAAATGGAAGAAAAAGGTTTGAAATATACAAAGAATTTTTTAAAACCATTTTAGATTACGATTTCAGTCTGCGCATTAGGCCCAAAGTTCATCAAATTTTCCGAAATTTTCGATATTTTTAATATTGAGCAAAAATTTTTATAATTTAATATTTCCTCTCAATAATTACTTAAAGTGCCTTCAAAACATTTTCTTAATCATTTTGTTTTTTCTTTGAACTACTGAACTCTTTGCTTTCTCATTGAAATTACCCAGAACTCACCACGTGGAAGTGGCCGCACTTGGGTGCCACCCGCGCTCCTCTTTTGCTTCCAACCAATAGAGTGCACTCATTAACACTTCTTAGACAAGTCAGGAACAAAAAAGTGTTTCTTTGCGTAGGAAATTGTTCGCATTGGTTTTGATGGATGCACTACAAAGACAGAAAAATACAACGGTGTAATGCGGAAACTAGAAGAAAAACTTGGCAAACCTCTGTAATGGAATATTTGCCAATTACATTTAAATGAACTTAATTTGCGGCATTTTTTTGCAAAAGCTAGATGGACTTACCAGTGGACCAAAGTGATTTTTTGAACCTGTTGAACGAAGCTAAACAACTGCTATACTTTCAAATCAGTTTAGTATGAACCTATAGAGTTTGTCATTGATCAGATCGATCGTGACAATAAAAATGATTTAAGTACTGAACAACAGTTAATTCATGAGATGAGAATTGTAGTTTTGACGGGAAAAATATCCAAAAAATTATGAAACAGAAGTCCAAGAAAGCTTTCCCAAGCCAAATGGTTGACTACAGCAAACATAATCTTTAGACTATATTTTTAAAAAGAGTTTGTAACTTTCGCGGTAAGTGTCCTTGCTTTTTTAGGATGAAGTGCAGACGTTACTAATTTAGCTATTAATTTTAGTGAGATTATAAAGAGTTACGTTTATCTCTCCAGGAAGAAGCAGAAAACTGTATCCAACACATCCATTCAAAACAATGTATACTTGGCACCCTAGAAATATGCTATTATCGATTTCAATATATATATAAAAATGGATGTATGTATGTTTGTTCCTTGTACAAATCCACAGTTTTCGTCGGATTTTCATCAAACTCGGCACAGAAGTTCCTTCATGTGCTAGAATTCCCATAGGCGGAGTTTTAAAATTCTAAAATAATCCAAAAAGCTCAAAATTTAAATTTTTTGTTTCAAAATGGCCATTTTCTTTCAATTTTGAATAGATATAGCAATAGAGCCTTTAAGTATACAATTTGATCAAATTTAACACAATTAAATAGGAGTATTTCCCAACAACGATTACGATGAACAATGAATTATCAATTTTAGACTCACCTATTTCATTTTAGCATGAAATAAGTTTTTATATTCCCATATGGATAGAATTCATTCAAATATTTTTAGAGCTATGTTGTATTAATAAACACCCGGGCAACGCCGGGTAATAATCTAGTTAGTTCACAAGATAGAGCATATAAAGAAACTTGTTTTAAATCGTACGATCAACGCTCAATCTAGAAAACAAACAAGAAAACAAGTTCAGATCCCAAAAAATAGATAAAAATCTATTTTTATACATTAACATACACAAATAAAAAATCAGAATACATCGATATGATTTCTTGTCATGATGTGGAAATTACAAAGCCACCTTTTACACGTAATTTAACAACACAATATTTAAAAAGATTACTGGTAACTGAGAATTTAAAAAGGATTTCTGAATGCGCTCTTTTTAAACTTCCATTCAAGACTCAATCAGTTGAAAGAGCTGTCAAAAAGGTCACAAGCTCTTCAAAATTGGTATTTAATCACAGGAAAAGAAAAAGGTTGGTAAAAACGAGGATATCTGATAGAAATATTTGATCAATTTACGACACAAAGGAACAATTTAACTGTTAAAGACGTATCTGAGAAAAAAAATACGTGCTCGCATTGATTGGAAGGAAAGTGTGTGCGAAGGCTCACGTGTAGGACTCAAAATGCGCTTAACTCCTCGTGGTGAGTCCTGAGTCCACATGAGCTAGTGAAGAGTTGCACGGTTCAAATTAATAACAAAATGAATAAAACCAGGTTTGAAGACACTTCAAGTGAATATTGCGAGGGAAATACTGAGTTAAAAAATGTTGAAAATATCTGAAATTTTGGGAAATTTGATGAACTTTGAGCGTAATGCACGAACTGAAATCATAATCTAAAATGGTTTGAAAAAATTCCTTGTATATTTTAAACCTTTTTCTTCCATTTAATAACCACCCATCACTAGTTTTATCATCTGCAATATTTTTTTTAAAAATTTGAAAAATCTAAAAAAAATCAAAAATTTCAAAACTTTAGGCCAAATGCGCAGACTAAAGATAACGTCGCAAAGGTGAAATATTTTACAGAATTGTTACTTAGCCTCATTCACAGTAAATGAAAGGTACCCGTTTACGAAAATCAAAAATTCATTTTTTTCGCTCCACCCTAATGTTTATCTCCTAGTTTACGCATTAATGTTTAGCTTTTTCACAATGTCAAGCAAAAGATCTGCTGAGTAAAAACCAAAAAGCAATGTCTAAAAGCACAAATAGGTCAAATTAAAATTGGCAAACATGCTTGAAAGGCATAAAGCCTCCTTCTTCAGTGCCAAGCAAGTAATGGAAAGAACCAAAGTACCGAGAGAGTTTAAATAGAAAAGGAGCAAAAGCTAGGCCAATCAGGGGTCAGCGTGTGCCGAGCCCGGATTTGGTGTTGCGTTGTCAGAAAATTTAAAAGCATGAAGTAAAATTGGAGTGATGTGTGGAATTTCTGACAACGCAACGCCAAATCCGGGCTCGGCACACGCTGACACCTGATTGGCCTAGCTTTTGCTCCTTTTCTATTTAAACTCTCCAGGTACCGTAAAATGGGGTTAATCGGAACACTTTTCAGCTTTGATTGTAAAAAAAGCAGTTAAAAGATTTTTTTTTTATTTTATTTTTTGGATAAACACTTCGGTCTTGCTTTACTTTTGATATTCCAAGCAAAGACAAAAGATTTTGAACAATTACTATTAAAATATATAACAAATTATGGGTGTTCCGAATCACCCCGCTGATAGGGGTCAATCGGAACACTTGTTAAAATTTTTATTTCTTTCAATTTAATCTGTAATAGGTCTCACAAACATGAGTAATATTGATGGGGGAGAATAAGAACAGATAATTACTGTCAAATAAATGTATAGTTTCAGTACCAGTAAACGTTTATAATTTGTGAAAATTCAAAATAATTTTGAACTTATGAAAAATGAAAAGTAATTTTAAGAAATACTTTTGAATTGAAATACAAAGATTTAACATGAATGGAAGTCACTCATGTCGTCCACAAATATGTACTTGTCCTTAAAACTAGCAATTGTGACTTGGCTTAAGTTTTTTCATAACATCTCCTGGGATGAACTCTATCTTTTCTTTAGTTTTTTGAAATTTCTGGGTTTCGGGGATTGTCCTGAAAGATTTTTTCGCTTATTCATCACTGTCTGTGTGCTGGACGTTTACTACATAAAGTCTATGTGACTTTCCCCCTTTTATTTTAAGTAAAAAAAAGTCTCCCGGAGAAAAAATCTTTTGAAATCTGCAACTTTTGTCATTCTAAGATCTAGTTGCTCACGAGAAGGGATAAACACTAATAAATCCTTGTCCTTGTCTTGATTAGAAGAATTAGGGTTAGAATCTTGAGTTTTCAAACAGTTTCCTTCAAATAAGTTTGAATTGGAACAACAGAACTAAGTGTTCCGATTCACCCCGCAAATTTTTTTCCTATAGCATTTTTCAGAATTCTTCACTTTTATGACACAATTTATAAAAAATGTAAATTCTAATGTGGTATTCTGTTGTTCAGATACATGTATAATTGAAACATACCACTCATAGTTTTCTAGCATTCAACGTGCAGCCCTCTTTAGAAGCCAGTAGCGTTGCCAGATTGACACAAGTAATTTTTTCCTACTTCCTATGATCTTACCTTTCTAAAAAAAAAATTCATGGCGAAAAATGCTCAATAGTATATTTATGAAGAATTTCTTTGTACGGTCGGGAAGTTTTGTTCCGATTGACCCCGCTGTTCCTATACACCCCATTTTACGGTACTTTGGTTCTTTCCATTACTTGCTTGTCACTGAAGAAGGAGGCTTTATGTCTTTCAAACATGTTTGCCAATTTTAATTTGACCTATTTGTACTTTTACACGTTTTTTGGTTTTTACTCATTTGCGCACAAAGTGAACTGTTTTTAATAAAAGATCTGCTGTTTTAAAGTTGTTTAAGCTAGGAAATCGACTGTTCGATAGCTTAGTTTGCCTAATAGACTGAACGTATTGCTTTTGTGCAGTTAACATTCGCATTAGCCGTAAGTGTCAAATAGAACCATTTCGTGCGACCTAACTTTAACGTTGCACAAATATTATCTTCTTCATTTCCTTTAACGCCATTTAATGTCACTTAGAAGTTTTCCCTGGAATCTTTTTTTCTTGTTTTCCAGCCATTATTAGCGCTCGAAGCTTCTTGTTTTCTTACAGGTTCTTTTTCTGATCCGGAAAGGGAAACACTTAATGTCGTTCCTTCTATTAGCGGTGAAAGAGGACTTTTTAAGAACTTTCCCTTACAAACACTTTTAATTGTTTCCTCCCAAGTTACTGTGTTTTATTTAAAGTTTAATTGAACCATAAAATTCGTTGAATAAGTGTTTTTGAATTGTTCGGGAAGTTGTTCAGATTGTTAATTCATTAGTTGCAAAAGTAATGTTTTTAAAAAAATGCAATTTCTTAAAAAGTGAATATTTAAAGCAACAGCTATGCCACTTGCTCAAATTAAAATAATAACAACATAAAACTTAAATTTGTTTTTGAAAGTTTTCGCAACCAAGACTTGCAGCTTGGTGTTCACTCTATGCTTTGCAATGTAACACAACCCAAGTAGCATCAACTCATCGGATTTTGCTCGGCCGATCAACAAACTCCTCGTAAACTGATCCTGTAACGTACGATGATATCGTTCCGATCAGTATCCGAGCACGGTTTTCGATGAGCTACTTTTCATCGGAAAGCGATATCCTTCGGATCAACTTTCCCGATGAAAATAAGATGAGCTATATTCCATCGGAAAACGATATCCTTCCGATCAAGTTTCCCGATGAAATTCCTCGGCACAGGACTGTTCTGCTCGTAAATTGCTCCAAATCTCATCGTATTCTCATCGGATTTTGCTGCTCGGATTCTGCTCGGCCGATGAGACATATTGGATCATCGGCCGATGAGAATTGCATCGGGTTTCGATGAATGGCCGATCATCGGCCGATGAGATGATGTTGCTAGGGAACCTTTCTGTTTACCTTTTCGAATATTTTATTCGTTTTAAACATCATAATATAATGCAATACACCGCCAACTCGGTTATTTCCATCCATGGACAGCAGTTTCGTGCTTATTATGCATTCATCAGCATGGGATACTTGCTTAGGGGCGGTTACTCACTGCCTTATACCCGAGCTCTGCCTTACAATTTACGAGTTGTACCGTACCAAGTGCGGTCGCTCGCTGGTATTCTAATGTCACATTAGCTACCACTTCTTTTTTTTTTAGGCTCTCTTTGCTCTATAAGAGGATTTTTGCCTTCTACTCGGCTACTTTCGTATTCCATGCTGATGAGTGCATAATGAGTACGAAACTGCAGTCCATAGATCGAAATAGCCGAGTTGGCGGTGTAATGCATGTTCCTGCCTTAGCCCTTGTTTTGAAGCGGTTACTCACTGCTTTATACCCGAGCTCTGCCTTAAAATTTATGAGTTGTACCGTACCAAGTGCGGTCGCTCGCTGGTATTCTAATGTCACATTAGCTACCACTTCTTTTTTTTTTAGGCTCTCTTTGCTCTATAAGAGGATTTTTGCCTCCTACTCGGCTACTTTCGTATTCCATGCTGATGAGTGCATAATGAGTACGAAACTGCAGTCCATAGATCGAAATAGCCGAGTTGGCGGTGTAATGCATGTTCCTGCCTTAGCCCTTGTTTTGAAGCGGTTACTCACTGCTTTATACCCGAGCTCTGCCTTACAATTTACGAGTTGTACCGTACCAAGTGCGGTCGCTCGCTGGTATTCTAATGTCACATTAGCTACCACTTCTTTTTTTTTTAGGCTCTCTTTGCTCTATAAGAGGATTTTTGCCTCCTACTCGGCTACTTTCGTATTCCATGCTGATGAGTGCATAATGAGTACGAAACTGCAGTCCATAGATCGAAATAGCCGAGTTGGCGGTGTAATGCATGTTCCTGCCTTAGCCCTTGTTTTGAAGCGGTTACTCACTGCTTTATACCCGAGCTCTGCCTTACAATTTACGAGTTGTACCGTACCAAGTGCGGTCGCTCGCTGGTATTCTAATGTCACATTAGCTACCACTTCTTTTTTTTTTAGGCTCTCTTTGCTCTATAAGAGGATTTTTGCCTCCTACTCGGCTACTTTCGTATTCCATGCTGATGAGTGCATAATGAGTACGAAACTGCAGTCCATAGATCGAAATAGCCGAGTTGGCGGTGTAATGCATGTTCCTGCCTTAGCCCTTGTTTTGAAGCGGTTACTCACTGCTTTATACCCGAGCTCTGCCTTACAATTTACGAGTTGTACCGTACCAAGTGCGGTCGCTCGCTGGTATTCTAATGTCACATTAGCTACCACTTCTTTTTTTTTTAGGCTCTCTTTGCTCTATAAGAGGATTTTTGCCTCCTACTCGGCTACTTTCGTATTCCATGCTGATGAGTGCATAATGAGTACGAAACTGCAGTCCATAGATCGAAATAGCCGAGTTGGCGGTGTAATGCATGTTCCTGCCTTAGCCCTTGTTTTGAAGCGGTTACTCACTGCTTTATACCCGAGCTCTGCCTTACAATTTACGAGTTGTACCGTACCAAGTGCGGTCGCTCGCTGGTATTCTAATGTCACATTAGCTACCACTTCTTTTTTTTTTAGGCTCTCTTTGCTCTATAAGAGGATTTTTGCCTCCTACTCGGCTACTTTCGTATTCCATGCTGATGAGTGCATAATGAGTACGAAACTGCAGTCCATAGATCGAAATAGCCGAGTTGGCGGTGTAATGCATGTTCCTGCCTTAGCCCTTGTTTTGAAGCGGTTACTCACTGCTTTATACCCGAGCTCTGCCTTACAATTTACGAGTTGTACCGTACCAAGTGCGGTCGCTCGCTGGTATTCTAATGTCACATTAGCTACCAGTTTTTTTTTTTCTCTCTCTTTGCTCTATAAGAGGATTTTTGCCTCCTACTCGGCTACTTTCGTGTTCAATGCTGATGAGTGCATGATAAGCACGAAACTGCAGTCCATGGATCGAAATAACCGAGTTGGCGGTGTATTGCATGTTTCTGCCTTAGCCCTCGCTTTATCGCCTGCAGCACTGGTTGCTTAAAATTATTTTATGTTTTTATATTCATTCGTTTAAAATAAGCATCCCTTGATCTTTTAAAGCATTCGTAGGACTGAACTAATGCTTATATCGTCTGTAGAGTTGATTGTTTTTGAAGTTAAATCCATGTTTTTATTTCAGCTGTCATTTTTTCAGTTGGAACTCATCACTAAAACTATGTGTCTTCTTTTACGTAGAAAAGGATGAGGGCATCAAAATTACGATCAAGTGAGAGACAGTTAGCTATTCTTGATTGCTAAATTTTATAAAAATTCAATTTTTAACTGCCCTTCTCACATTTTAAGTGTGACTAGCTGCGTAGCCTGGCGTTGCACGGGCTGTAATGTAGTGAAGGCAGTTTGAGAAAACTACTCGCCACCAAGGCGACTCGCCTTTAAAGAAATGAGGAAAGTTTAAACAGTTTACTCGCCGTCAAGGCAGCTCGCCTTTACAGTAGCGAGGAAAGTTTCAATTCACTACTCGCCGCCAAGGCGGCTCGCCTTTAAAGCACCAAGGAAAAGTTTAATAAACTACTCCCCGCTAAAGCGGCTCGCTAAAAAGCTTTCCTGCATCAAAGAATCAATCGAATTATTTGCACATGCTTCCTCAAAAATAAAGACGATGTCAAGTAGCGCATACTTAGCACTCTCCCTAAATTACAAATAAAATTCCTTTCCAAAAACAATTATTTCCAAACCGCTTTCTTCCGGTAAAATTAATTGCAAAATTCTAAATGAAAAAGTTCTTTTAATATTTGGATCGAAGCCAGAAAAAGTCCCTTCTAAAAACAGCAATTGCAATTTTATTTAAAAACACATTTTCAAAATGGTACCTGAGAAAAAATATGTCATTAATAATTAGAATAAAAACAATTGTTAGAACTTTGTTATAACACGTATTCAAAATGGCAATGAAAAAAATAACAATCTTTCATTTTAAAAAGTTCAACTTAATTAACGTTTTAATTCAAAATGGCAACGGTAAGAAAAAATGTCTTGGAAGTTTAATCATTAATTAGGCTTAATCGCTTTAAATTTGACTACTTATTAATTAAACATTCGCTTTAAATTTGACTACTTATGGATCGCAGCCAGAAAAAGTCCCTTCTAAAAACAGCAATTGCAATTTTATTTAAAAACACATTTTCAAAATGGTACCTGAGAAAAGATATGTCATTAATAATTAGAATAAAAACAATTGTTAGAACTTTGTTATAACACGTATTTAAAATGACAATGGAAAAAAATAACACTCTTTCATTTTAAAAAGTTCAATTCAATTAACGTTTTAATTTAGGGCCGAATTCAAGTGAAACACCATTGCAGTCGCTTCGAGGCGATCGCATATTGCAACCGCTACTGTAAGTCGAATTCAAGTGAATTCGTTTCACTTGAATCCAAATTTTGGAATTTGCGATTGCATTGGTGAGTTGCGATCGTCCGTGTTTCACTTGAATTCCTGCCTTAAAATCGCAACGGAAAGAAATAAATATCTTGGAATTTTAAATAGTTCAATAATTTAATTAACGTTTTAATTCAAAATGGCAACGGTAAGAAAAAATGTCTTGGAAGTTTAATCATTTATTAGGCTTAATCGCTTTAAACTTGACTACTTATTAATTGATATCTTCGCTAATTAAAATCGTATAATAATATGAATTGAAATTAATGAAGCTTGAAAAATTACCTATCTATCGGTACCTGGTTCGACTTTCAGTTCGTTGGCGTTCAGGAGAAAGAAGCGTGACATAGATAGATAGAAAGATACTCAGTTTTTAATATAAGTAGATAATTATAGCTTATTCAATAAAAGAGTAGATAACTTATTTCATATTTGCCTGGAGAGTAGCATTCGATTATCCGTTGCCTGATTAAGCTGTACCGACAGTACGCATTCAGCAAGAGAGTACAACACTAGGTTTTCTATTTTTTCCTTTTTTCTTTTTTTACATAAAATTTACAAAAATATTGGAAGATGTGGAAAGTTAAGCGGTATGGCTCAAAATTGCCCTCAATGACTACATTCGGTAGTTAAATGTGGTTCAAGCAGCAAAGAATTAAATGATGTCTCTAATTATCTCAGAAAAGAGTAGAACTCCTACCGAGCAAAAATAGGATAATCCAACTTCACTGAATGTATGCGAACCTGCTCAAAATATAGAATACTGGCTTATTAGCCGGCGTTGCCCAGGTGCTATTAATGCAGCACAGCTCTAAAAAATTATTTGAATGAAATCTGTAATTGTTTTTAACTTATTTCATACTAAAATGAAATAGGTGAGACTTAAATTGATAATTCATTGTTAATCGTAATCTTTGTTGAAAAATACTCATATTTAAATTTTATCAATTTGTATGCTTAAAGGCTTATCTCTATTGCTCTATCTATTCAAAATTGAAAGAAAATGGCCATTTTGAGACAAAAAATTTGAATTTAATCTTTTGTATTTTTTTTCAAATTTTGAAACCCCGACTATATGAATTCTAGTGCATCAAGAAACCTCTGCCAAATTTGACGAAAACTGTGGATTTGTATAAGGAACAAACATACAAACAAATAAATATGCATACAAATATAAATACATCCATTTATATATATATATATATATATATATATATATATATATATATATATATATATATATATATTATATATATATATATATATATATATATATATATATATATATACTAGCTTAATACCCGGCGTTGCCCGGGTGCTTATTAATGCAACGTAGCATTCAGGGAAAAAAAGTTTGAAAGAGTTCTATTCATATGGGTATAAAATAATTTGCATCAATCAGTCTCTTAGGTACAAACTTTGAAAAAAAACTAAAATATTACAGAAAGTTAAACGTTTACAGAAAAATAGTCTTATCAAAAGGTGAAAATTAAAGATAAATGTTGTCTGTGCTTTGCCGCGTCCACTGGCATGAAATATATGCACATGGAAGTGAAAAAATTGCATCAATTTCACCCGCCAAATTTAAAATATTAACTTTTCTCTATTAATTGTTCCCACCTACAAAGTAAAAATTATTATAACTCAGAAATAAATCTATTTCTCGTTCTGAAGGCTTATCTCCATTACAGACGCAACTGTCGTCGCATTGCAAATTTGAAATTCAAATCCGTGGTTCTTTTTATAAAGTCCACCTGAATTGATTGTTGTTTACTTATTTCAATGCTAAAAGGAAATAGGTGAGCCTTAAATTGAAAATTCATTACTTTAATCGTAATCATTGTTGGAAAATACTCATGTTTAAAAATCTTAAATTTCATCAATTTGAATGCTAAAAGGCCTATCTCGATTACAATACAAATAAGCTAGATTCCTATAAAGGGGTCATTTTTTGACAAAAAATTTAAATTTGAGCTTTTTAGATTTTTTAAAATTTCAAGACCCCGCCTATGAGAATTCTAAGGCATCAAGGAGCCTCTGTGTCAAGTTTGATGAAAATCTGACGCAAACTGTGGATTTGTATAGAGAACAAGTATACATACACTCATTTATATATATATACATATATATGTATATATATATATATATATATATATATTAAGCCCCTAAATACAACATATACGCGAATTTCATAAAAGATAAGACTTTTAAAAGAAGACGTTTTATCCTGAATTGTTTCCACTTAAAAAAAAAGTCCCTGGGCTCATATGGTTCAACAAAAGGAGAGAAATTTTCTGGAGTCAATTTATTCTCGGAATTTTGCATTCAGTATGAATAAAAAGCATCCTATCTTTCCGAAATGAAAAAAGACCTTTCTGAAGTAAAACAGTTTTTTCCGTAGCGTTGAAGCATCACTCTCGCGGAGGAGGCTGTAAATAAAGGGGGATTTTCGAGTCACTCCATTGTTTGAGAACAGTTTTGCATCCGTGACCAGTTAAAGAATTCTACTTCTCATGAAAACCTTTCGTTTGCCATGCATGTAAAGTGCAGAATATCAAAGATGTACCATTGGATTTCATTTAGATAGAAATGGGCACGCATCTGCAGACATTTTCCTGTAGTCTATTGCATATGCAGTTGAATCTAGTTTATCTCGCTCTCGCGTATTAGGGTCTCAGGATATTCCGAGATAATTTTGTAGATAGTTTTTTTTTTTTTTAATGTTCAAATGAATAATAATTTGAAGCCCTGTGGCAGAAAGCTGCCGACATGGCGACATTGTTGCAGAATCAGGGAGACAGTGTGCAGAACGATTTTTGTGATTGGGAGGGGGAAAAAACTGAATCTATAGTATTAATGTTAATATTTTTAAAAATATAAAGACCTTGTGTTACTGTAAGAGGGTTGCATATATATTTATTATTGAAGAATATTCTAGTGTTGCAGAAAGAAATTGGTTCTAGAAAATTTGTCGCAGAAAGTCGAAAAAAAATCTGCCACATGGTTGAAGTTATGATAGCACGAACGGAACAAAAGTATACTATAAAGAATAAAAAAGAAGAGAAGAAACTGCAATAATACTAGAAAACTACTAGGAAACTGAGATTCTGTAAAATTTTCTAGAAAACGATACAACCTGTTCTTAAGTAACATTTAAAAAAAAAATATATTTCTTCCTGGGCATTTTTTGAAAAAAAAAATTTCACATTTCGCCTCAAAGGACTCAACTGTTCTGTTAAGACAAAGAATAGAGTATGACATTGGCAAAAAAAAAAATTCAATGTGTTGTTCGCAGAGAAAGTTATGACCGCTTGAATATCGGTAAAATATGACATTTTTCATATTTCGGCCTTACGCAACTAAAAGCACGTTGAACTTTCCGCGGTTATTTATACATTATTTTAAAGTACTTACACTGGTCTTTCAAATGACACTACTTTTGCCGTGCCAACTGAAATGTACAAGCTGTTTTTGGACCTCAAAAACGCTAAGAAACGTTAAAAATGCCTTGTTTTGAGGGCCTTCACTGACCTTACGGCAACAACTTACCACAAATTCAACATTCATTTTGTAAAGTTTCAACCTTCTGTATTCCATATGCAAAAAGACAATTGGAGTTAAACTGTTCCTGGTAAGAGTATAGGCTCACAGCAACTTTCATGTCATGAAAATCCGCTTAATTTTTGATGCCGCATCTTCACCTTTAGGGATCCATAAAAACTAAACAACTCAACTTTATAGCAAAACATTTTGGATTTGGTCTTTCAATAAGATAATAAACATTTGGTAATTTTTGGGAGAAAATCTGAGAGGCCATGAATCACCTCATAATGTTAGGCGTGACAGTTTCTCAAATTCTTGCTCTTAAGAAAAAGCTGTATCGTTACTCCTCTGCAGATGAAACTGCAATACTATACGGGCGATTCTCTGTATACTCGTAATTGGCTGTCCGGATCGAGTATTTAAAAAATAATGAAGTGTATTAAAGTAATTAGAGCTCTTAATACAAGTAAAGCAATAATACTTTGCGGCCCAATAGTATTTGGAGTGATAACAATTCAATTTCCTTGAAATTATCTAAGCCCGCAAAACACAGTCCCCTGGCTGTTTCAATCGCATAGTCTAACTGTTAAAGGTAATATTTCGAAAAACCTATTAACACTACATAAATTTGGAGATTAACATCTAAAACTAGAATAATGAAACTAAACTTTTCTTATAAAAGGGGTAACGTTCTCTCGGGTAACGTTGTAACGAAACATCTTAAGTATCGCTACTTAAAAAGCAACCATCGTTACTAGAATAGCTTATGGAATCTCAGTGTCAGAAAGAGATTTTTAATGTTTTACAGTGTATGCTTTTTTTTTTTTGAAAGAAATATACACAACTCCTCAATCGATCGTACAATCTTTTTTTTATAATAAAAATATTTTTGAAAAAAAAAATTGAACCGACTTCGGAACTTCACTCGGCAAGTGCTCTAAAAACTAAAAAATAATTTTATTCTTTGAACACCATCGACACTACATTTAAACATAAGTTTTGAAGTCGGCGCAAAATCACTATATAGAATCATACGAAACTATACTTTAACTATATAATGGGGCATTTAAAAAGTCTCCACGCTTTTTTCGTAAGTTTTTGAGTAATAATTTTTTTATTTGAAAATTAATTTTAATCTAAGTGCATATACCCATTATTATTTATGACCTTTGGCTATTCCCTCGGTAGCTGCAAAATTTCATTGGTGTAAAACTGCTGATGTTTATCGGCGAGAAACTTAGCCAAGTGATTTTCAGCGACTGTTCAGTTAGCCAATTTTTTGCCATCAAAAGAATTTTTCAGAGACTGAAACTAATGATAATCAAAATTAGCAAGGTGCGGCCTATACGTTAGATGCACCAAAAGTTCATAACCAAGTTTCTTCGATTTATTCTAAGTCATCAAAGATGAGTGTGGCTTAGCATTATCAAGGTGGAACACAACTCCTTTTCTGTTGGCCACTTCTGGTCGCATTTTCTTGATTGCTTCATTGAAACAGTTGAGTTATGCACAATAGAGGACAGAATTTACTGTTGCGCCAGGTTGTATCAGTTCATTATGAGCAAGGGTCATTCTATGTGAAATCCACAAGCCTCAAAACTCGACCATCAGCAATTTCAAAAAAATCATAGGATTGAATACGTCTATAAAGTGATACAAAAAAAATGATTTTTAAAAATTTTTTCATCTGTTAGTTTTTTGTGGGGGACCCCCTAAAAAACTCGAAAAATGGCAAAAAGTAGAAGTTTGGTACATACAAAGATTTAATTTTCTCAGCTTCTATTGCAGCTAAAGTCGTTTGTTACATGTCATTTTAAAGCTCTTCAAACAAGCTTTCATACGATATATGACTTGACAAGGTTTCGTGATGTTAATATTTCAAGGTCACCGAAAGCATTATTTGACTTTGAATATCTCAAAAAGTATATTTTTTAAAAATCTGAAAAAAATATATATGTTACTTCTCAATGTAATGTATATGCGGTAAAAATTTCAGAATGGGACAGCTATGGGATCTGGATGAAAAGGGACATAGACTTTTTTCACTCTTACCACTTTATTGCAATGCCTATGGCTCCTGAAGATATATTACAGAAATATTGCAAACTGTGAAATGCCAGTTATAAGTGACGATTGGCATATTCCACTTCTTATTTCGAGAGGTTATAAATCATTCCTGTAGCGTTTCTCCTAGGGTCCGCTTTCGAAATATTAGCACTTATAGGCGCATTGAAAACATTTTCAAAGTCAGGATAGTAGAAAGAACTTGAGGGTCTATGAAGATGCAACAGCTTGATTTTTACATTTTGATTTTCTTCAGCTGTGTCTAAGAAGCACCCTATCCACCAATATCCATTATGTCTGCAGGTCAGGAATCCAACCATTTCTGAGCAATCAAGATTGCCCTTGACAGTTGTAGTACGTTCAATGCTTATAGTATTGGAAAATGAATATGCTATCACTTGCATCTGATTCCTATTTAATAGCATGAAGCAACGAAGACTCTGAGTGCCTGGTATTGTTCTTGCTGTCATTTTTTCTGGACTTCAAAGCCTCTTTTTCCTGTTTATTATCTACAATTATGCAATATTGAAAATTCATTGATTTGATATGCTCATTTGCCCAATCAAACAACTGTCGTGGTGTCATGATTTGATTGTCATAAATCATTTTTGCTGACTGGCTCTAGCAAAAGGTGAACTGCTATTGCGCCATGAGTGAGGCAATCTGAAATTATAACAGGATATACACTGAAGTGACAAAAGTCATGGGATACCTCTTAATATCGTGTCGGCCCTCCTTTTGCCCGGCGAAGTGCAACAACTCGACGTGGCATGGACTCAACAAGTCGTTGGAAGTCTTCTGCAGGAATATTGAGCCATGCTGTCTCGATAGACGTCCATAATTGTGAAAGCGTTGATGGGGCAGGATTTTGGGCACGAACAGACCTCTCGATGGTGTCCCATAAATGCTCAATGGGATTCATGTCGGGCGATCTAGGTGGCCAAATCATTCGTTGGAATTGTCCAGAATTTTCTTCAAACCAATTGCGAACAGTTGTGGCCCGGTGACATGGCGCATTGTCATCCATAAAAATCCCATCGTTGTTTGGGTACATGAAGTCCATGAATGACTGCAAGTGATCTCCAAGTAGCTGCACATAAGCATTTCCAGTCAATGTTCGGTCCAGTCGCACTAGAGGACCAAGTCCATGCCATGAAAAAACAGCCCACACCATTACGGAGCCACCACCAGCTTGAACAGTGCCTTGCTGACAGTTTGGGTCCATGGCTTCGTGGGGTCTGCGCCACACTCGAACCCTACCATCGGCTCTTACCAGCTGAAATCGTGACTCATCGGACCAGGCCACGGTTTTCCATTCATCTAGGGACCAACCGATATGCTCACGTGCCCACGAGAGTCGCTGCAAGCGATGTCGTTCTGTCAGTAAAGGCACTCGAGTCGGTCTTCTGCTGGAATAGCCCAAGAAATCCAAATTTCTCCGCACAGTTCAAGCAGACACGTCCATTGTACGTCCCACATTGATTTCTACGGTGATTTGACGCAGTGTTGCTTGTCTGTTAGAATTTACGACTCTTTGCAGACGTCGCCGGTCTCGATCTTTAAGTGCAGGCGGTCGACCACTGCGCTGTCCATGGTGGGATGTTATGCCTGAAATTTCATACTCTCGGCACACTCTTGACACAGTGGATCTGGGAATGTTGAATTCTCTAACGATTTCCGAAATGGCATGACCCATGCGTCTAGCTCCAACTAACATTCCGCGTTCAAAGTCTGTTAATTCACGTCGTGCGGTCATCATCACGTTAAAACCTCTTCACATGAATAACTTGAACAGAAATGAAAGCTCTGTAAAAGCACTGCGCATTTATACCTGTTCTATGCGATGCTACTGCCATCTGAAAATTTGCATATTGCTATCCCATGACTTTTGTCACTTCAGTGTATATTCATAAATTTTCTTATTGTGGAATCTTGAAAATGAATAATGCCACCAAACCAAGTTTGATCTATTACTTCTGTGGTGGAGCTGCCACACAGTACAGAAATAGACTGAATTTCCTTAAAATGAGTTATCATGAATCAGATTTCGGGATTAAAGCAGAGTGGCATTTTTTTGCCACATCCCATGGTGTGCCTTATTAATTTTTGCTTTCGAAAGTGGACCCCAGGAGAAACACCACAGGAATGATTTATAACCTCTCAAAATAAGAAGTGGAATATGCAAACCGTCACTTGTAACTTGCATTACACAGTTTGCAATATTTCTGTATGAGATATCTGCAGGAGCCATAGGCATTGCAATAAAGTGGTTAAGAGTGAAATAAGTCTATGTCCCTTTTCATCCATATCCCATTGCTGTCCCATTCTGAAATTTTTACCACAAAGACACTACATTGGGAAGAAACATATATATTTTTTTTCTGCTTTTTAAAAAATACCCTTTTTGAGATATTCAAGGTCAAATAATGCTTTCGGTGACCTTGAAATATTAACATCACGAAACCTTGTCAAGTCATATCGTACGAAAGCTTGTTTAAAGAGCTTTAAACTGACATATTACAAAATACTTTAGCTGCAATAGAAGCTGAGAAAATTGAATCTTTGTATATACAAAAATTCGACTTTTTGCCATTTTTCGAGTTTTTTAGGGGGTCCACCACAAAAAACTAACAGCTGAAAAAAATTTTAAAAATCATTTTTTGTATCACTTTATGGACGTATTCAACCCTATGATTTTTTTTTTTTTTTTTTTTTTGAAATTGGTGATGGTCAAGCTTTGAGGCTTGTTGATTTCACATGGAATTAACCGGAATGCCCTTCCATTTCTACGAAACACCTTTTTACCGTCAATCCTGGATTTGAAGTCGTTTGAGGTGGGTCACAGCCCTTTACCGAGATCGCATGCATTTCATTGTCTCGTATCTAATCCATTTTTCATCTCCTGTAATAATTTGCTTCAAAAAGAATCGATTTCGGATCTCCTTAGAAGCGTTTTACTGATGGTAGCTCTGTCGATTATTTTTTTTTTTCGGTAATTCTCGTGCCTCCCAAACATGGAGCTGTTCTCTTCAGAGGATCCCAAAATGTTATGTGGTTGATGCTAAGTGTCTTCTCCATCTTTTAACCTTCGTGGGTTCCTTGGGGTCATATGTGACCCCAATGCAATTTCTGTTTAATATATTTTGTTAATCAACCATTTGTTTTTAATGGCATTTTGTGGCTTTTATTCTTCTAGTTTTCTATTCAAAATAATGCTATTATTGTGTTTTATTTTTCCCGAATTGCATTTTTTGCACATAAGACCCTTGGGGTCACTTCCCCAGAAGGCCAAAAAAAGAGGACGTTGCAACTTTTGTCCAAGAGAACTGGACAGAAAATGCATTGAAAAATGTCATAAGTGTTTGAAATTCACTTGCAAAAATCATGTTTTTTCAGGTCTGTAACAGATGTAAATAAATCTACAGTTATTGTAAGTTTTGCTCTAAAATTATAATTTTAATTCATAAACTAAATTTTACTTTAATTGTATCTTTTTATTTTTTGTTTTTTTAGCATTAAAAAGTGTGTGAACTTAAATAATGCATGTAACATTCAATAATTATAATGAATTAATTAAAGGAAGCATTGGGGTCGTTTATGACCCCAAGGGTCTTGAGTGTAACTGAAATGGGAGGGACCCACGAGGGTTAAGAGCTTACGCGTTGGTCCCGCTAAACCAGTTGAAAAACTTCATCGACTTTTTCAGTGAATAGCCGACCAGAGAGAGGTGTATCTTCGACATCGAAATTTCCGGAACGGAATAGAGTATACCTCTTTTGATTACGGCGTTCACTCATTGCATCCTTACATAGCATTTAAAAAAAACATCGGCCGTTCTTGGGGCGTTCTTACCGTTTTTTTGCTGTGAAAAACATTACCTACCGTATTTTTCAGATATTTCAGTCATTTTTAAAGCGCTATAACTTTTACTCGATTGGCGAAATACTTGAACGTGCTCACATAAAGGTAGCCTGAAATGCCACCTTTCAAACGAATACTCATATAACGCAATTGGAATTAGTGTTGCTCGAAAAAAAACGCCAAACCATCTAGTTAGAAAAAAGCTCGAGGACTTTTAAATGACCCAATATATACAGGGTGACAAGAAATAACTTGGACGAAGTTTCAAACCAAATATCTGTAAATACCACAGAATTTTTAACGATATTGTGATAGGGAATCGATCCTAGAAAGCTACTAAATAGGTGTAAGTGAGTTAGTTGGGATAACCATTATTGTTCGCAAACTATTTGCCATACTTGAATTGCATAAGCAAGAAACGAAAAAATGTGAAATAGTTTAACGATTGAAAGTGGCTAACTACACGATTTCCTGCACAATTAAAAGGTTAAAAAAACTCAAACATGATGGTGACAGGTCAGGAAGAAGAAGAAAATGCACAGTTAACACATCTAGCGACCAGAAAGTGGTCAAAAAGCGAGTTTAACGAAATCCTAGGATTTCAATGAGAAAGGTTGCTAGAGGGGTGAAAATCAGTATAGAAACCACTCGTTTGATGGTAATTGTTGAGCTTGGTCTTCTCCCTTACAAAATGAAAGAGACTTAAAAGCTAGCAGCAAAGAACAAACGCACAAGACTTCAAAAGAGGAAAGAACTGTTAAGCGGGCCGCAGATGATCGATGGAAAACATTGCTCTTCACAAATGAAAAACTGTTCTCAATTGAACAAACTCAAAATAGCCATAATGATAGAGTTTGGTCAGCAGAAGCACCTGGAACTTTTTTAATTGTTGGCGGCTTCAACTACCCCTATCTGCAATGGTTTGGGGTGGGATATGTGCTAGTGGGGAAACACCATTTGTTTTTGTTGATCAAGGGATAAAAAATAATCAGCAAACATACCGCAAACTCATTTTGGATGATGTTGTCTTACCTTGTTCGCAAAAGTTCTTTGAAAACCAAAGATGGACCTTCCAACAGGATTTTTCACAAAAGACACTCAAGATTGATGCAAGACACATTTTCCAAACTTCATTGGAGCTGAAGAATGCCCCCCCCCCCCGTATTCCCCAGATTTGAACCCAATGTATTATTCTGTTTGGTCCATCTTGGAAACAAGAATTTATACTAAACCTGATAAAACTTGGGCATCTTTACAACCATTCTTCGGGAAAGAAAGGGATAAAATATCAATGAGTGAGTTGCGGCCCGTAGCCGAAAATTTTGTGACACGTCTAAAGCTCTGTATTAATACTAACGGTAGCCAATTTGAAAACATTTAAATACATTAGACAAAATAATGTATTCATACTTATTTTGAAGTTTGGTCGCATTATTTTCATTAGCAACAAAGTTATACCGTACGATGTGTGTCCAAGTTATTTCTTGTCACCCTGTAAATTGCAATGAATCTAGGTTCTTTAATCGCATTCGCATACACTACATTGACAACCACATATTTATATAATGGTACAAATATTCAGCTCTTAATTTTCAATGGTTTCTCTGAAAAATGTTGGCAAAATGTAGTTAAACATCATTTCACCTATAGTTTTTGCACCGACTTCAAAACTTATGTTTAAATGTAGTGTCGATGGTGTTCAAAGAATAAAATTATTTTTTACTTTTTAGAGCACTTGCCGAGTGAAGTTCCGAAGTCGGTTCATTTTTTTTTTTTCAAAAATATTTTTATTTTATTCTTTTTAGTGTAAATGTACATATGAAATAAGGTAATGTTTCCATAACAAAACTTCACCTAATTTGCTTAAGTAAAAGCTTCATAAAATAAACTGAGTAAGGAAAAAAAAAGAAGTATCAACGCGTCTAAAATTTTAAACGATTGACACTAAAAAATAATCCTTGTTATTCTCTGGTATTTATTTGTGTACTAGTTTAATCAAAGGCTGAATATTAACGGCTTTTCAACTAATTTATATTTCAAAACAACACTAGATTCTCGCAGTTCATAAAATTTTACGAAATATTACGTACGGCCCGCTAATGAGTTTCATGTTTGCTTCAGTTAAGCCTTCATTCAAAAATTTCATCATCATTATAATAACTGTTTCATATCAATCACGTTTTGTAACAACTAGGTGACCCGTGCGGAATTCCGCAAAAAAGAAAAAAAAAAACTCTAAACTTAAAATTAAATACGACAATTTTTATTGGCTTCATTTGCACAACATCGCCATCTACTGCCGTCGTTCTGACAACTTTTCAAAGAGATCAAAGACACGTTCACTTTTACAACTACTACAAAAGTGATACATTATATTAAAATTAGAGATGGAACGAAGCGGAATTTGGCCGAAGCGCCGAATACCGAAGCTTCGGCCAACTAATGGCCGAAGCTTCGGCCGAAGCTTCGGCTGGTGCACATATTGAAGTTTTTGGATTAAATGCATAATAAATGGGTAGAGTTTTATAGTTTTCTCCATATATTTTAATATTCTTAGCATTACACAATATTTTCAGTTTGCTGTGGCATTCTTAAATTGATTTCATTAATTAAAGTTTATTTTTATTTTGGTTGTTTTTATTTTAATGTTCTTAGTATTACACGACATTTTCAGCTTACTGAGTCATTCTTAAATTAATTTCACTAAATAAAAGTTTTCTTGTTTTGTTTTGCTTTGTACTGCTAGTACAAGAAAAGACGACATTACTATTTTTGTATGGCAAATTAGTAGTAGGAAGCTCTACTTGGAACATGAAAAGCTCAGTCTGCAGTTCAGTTGATGTTTTATAATAAAACAACTGATATGATCATGTATTACACCATAAAACTACCCAATCTACTACTATTTACGTTGTGTTATATATTTATCTTAATATTCTTAATGCAAAATGCTTCAGTTTTAGGTGAATTCGAAAAAAAAGTAGGGTAAAAGCACCAGTAGTCGGCCATTTAAGAGATCTTTTGTTGATCTCGGCTAACCTAGAGCTTTCAGCTATCAATACAGTAACAAAAACAAGGTAATACTTTAGGATGAACCTTTCTAATAGTGAATCATCTACTTGTTTCAGAAATTAAAAAAAATTATGTTAAAATCCAAGCTGTTGTCAACACTAGTAAATGCACCTGTAGTCGGCCACAGAATCATCTTACCTGAAAAATAAGCAGAATCGCAATCTTGTATGACGGGCACACCATTCAAAATGAAATGACTCATTACTAATTCAAGAAAAAGTACCGAAACTTAACTGCCATTGGTTGAGGATTGAGGATAAGTACATGAATGTGTGAATGCGTCATATCTGATTTTGAATTAAAAATGTACTATTTATGAGGAGTTTTTGTCATTGTGGCCGACTACTGGAGACTGGCCGACTACTGGAGCACTTACCTTATCATGCATTCTTTTTTACTTGTCTTTCATTCGCTGCATAAATTTCAGGCCGAAGCAGCCGAAGCGGCCGAATCACAACTCATGCTTCGGCCAGACCGAAGCTTCGGTAAATTGGCCGAAGCTTCGGCCCAGCCGAAGCTTCGTTCCATCTCTAATTAAAATCAAATACCCAAGGCTACTACTAAACTAAATACTAACGTTATCGCAAAACTACCATAGTGTTTTGAAACAATAAAAGTTACAATTAAGGTTTACCGAGCTAAGCCTTGGCTTGAAATGTCGCATTTAAAATTGATTTGAACAACAATGGTGTAACGATTTTAACAGTTGAGCAAAAAATTTAACTTTTTCAAACTTCAATCGCTTATAAGTCGCTTAAACGTGGATTTTCGAGATTCTCGTTACGCGACGCTAGCGGAGAAACGTTTTAAAGAACGCATTTTTTTTAATCTTTCGAATGAAATCAAAATGGAGACGATACGACAATTATTTCGCTAGATAGAGTCAATTTTGTGCCCAAAAATTGAAGTTCGAATAAAAAACGAACGGACACTTTTTAGAGGGTGGGTCTAATTTTCGTCAATAGCCCGCGGGATAAGCTTCAAAATCATAAATTTTCATGCAATTCGATAAAGAAATGAGCGAGTTTCGACCGGGTATAGGATTCGGCTTAGAGAAATAATATATGGAGATGGATTTCATATTTAATTATTTAGGACAAATCGCTTTAAATTTGAGCAAAAATTTGGAGATTTTCCTCACTTTCTTCAGAATTCCTTTATCAAACCTTATGTAAATTAAGACTAATAAAACCTGAAATATTACGAATCAATTAGTACCTGGTACGACTTGGAGTTCAGGAGAAAAAAGCCAGGACATAGAAAGATACTCGGTTTAAAATTTTCAAAAAGACCATAGAAATGAATTTCATTATGCAATCCAGAGAAGCCTGGCGTTCAAAATGGTCATTATTACGATTACTGTGATCACAATTTCTTTTTCGAAAGATTTCTGCAGGTTCCCGTTATCGAACCCGGACCACAAGAGGATGGGACCAATCGGAAAGAAAAACCTTTCTAACAAAAAAAGAATTTTTGAAATCAGTCCAGGCATCTTCGAGTAATCTTATAACATACAAAAAAAAAAAAAAATGTCCGACGAATTGTATAACCTCCTCCTTTGTTGAAGTAGGTTAAAAATGGATACATATATATATATATATATATATATATATATATATATGTATGTACCTTATACAAATCCACAATTTTTGTCGGATTTTCATCAAACTTGGCACAGATGTTCCTTGATGCGCTAGAATTCATACAGGTGGGGTTTTGAAATTTTAAAATGATCCAAAAAAGCTCAAAATTCAAATGTTGTGTCTCAAAATGGCCATTTTCTTTCAATTTTGAACAGATATAGTAAGAGAGATAAGCCTTTAAAGCATACAAATCAATAAAATGTAACACATTTAAATATGAGTATTTTCCAACAGAGATTACGATTAACAATGAATTATCAATTTAAGGCTCACCTATTTCATTTTAGCATGAAATAAATTAAACACAATTATAATTCGTGTTCATAGAACCCGGGCAACGCCGGGTAATAAGCTAGTAAATTATAGAAATCAAACAACCACCATGTTGCACTTGAAGCCTTCGTCCGACACCACTACAACCGAGCTTTTAAATGATAAATAAAGTGTTTACGCAAAATAATACCATGTTATTTTGTTGTAAAGCATTGGTTTTTGCTGCGACGAAAGGTGTGTATGTCTGCTCATTAACCCATTTATGGCCAGTAGCATAAAAACGGGACACTTGTTAGTTACTGCCTACAAAAACCTGTAATGAGTATGTCATTTTACTAAAGCTGTTTTTCACAAGTTAAATAGTCCTTCTTCTTGAGAAAACCAGTTAGAGCCACTATTTGGCCATCAGAGTTTGTTTATTGACAGCTATTTTTAGACAAATCAGTCAATCAACGATCCAGCATGGGTAGCCACAGAAAGTAAGTTTTTTTTGCGAACTTATTTTTCATAAAACTAACTATTTTAAAATGATTTGCTTAAAATTGATCACAGATGCCTTCTGTAATGTTACTTTGCAAAAGTAAAGTCAAGTAAGGTCGTATTTTGCTCACATATCTGCAAAATATCCCATAAACAGGACGTTAAATAACTTAATATTTATGGCAACGGCAAACTATTTTAAACCTGAAATGTATGTAAATCAGTCCAAGTAAGAGTTTTAGGCAGATAAAAATTGAAAAAAAAAATGTTAAAAAAAAAAACTTGGCAATAAATGGGTAAAGGGTTTTTTTCGCTGATTTTCCCCGATTATCCGGATTTTCCGTTATCCGATTGAATTTGGTCTCGGTTATACATCGGATAAACGATATTGTACTGTACTGTAAAAATAATCGAAATTATAGTTTAGAAAAATTAAAAAAATACGCTTTTAGAGTTAATCAAACTGTATTTGGTGATCCTCTAATTTCCCTCTGATTTTCAAAATTATTGAATATCCGCTAAGTTTAATGCACTATAATACATCAACATGTAATGTAGTTTAGCCTTTATTATATTTGCAAAGAACGTGAATTTTATCTTTTGTTCAGAGATACGTGCAAACAACTGAAACACTTATAATACATCAACATGTAACATAGCTTAGCCTTTAGTATTATTAATACTAATAGGATTAAATATATCACTTTTATATTTGTAAAGAACGTGGATTTTATCTTTTATTCAGAGTTGCATACATACAAACAAACAAACAAACCCACACGTGAAACTAATAAAAGCTCATTAATAAGATATTTTTGATGTTGGCGCTCTCCAAAGAAAATGGTTAGGGCGCTTTTCCCCTTAACGACACGATAACAATGAAAATTGGCCGAAAGATAAATACGCTATCGTGTCGTCTTTTGTACTGCTTTTCCATTCATCCGATATCGTTACGAATGCCAGTATGCTCCTTCAAAAAAAAGTAAACGGACGAATGATTATCGGACCGATGCAAAAGAAACAACGGTACTTACCAATAAAAGTGGCCCGAGAAACGGTATCGGCTTGACAGAGACAATACAATGATCAATGAATCGTAGGTAAAAAGCGCACAGTATATTTTTTTGCATTTTGCGTGAACCAGTATCGGATAACGATATTAGGGTACAATTTATCACTGTCGTACTGTCTAACATTTTTTCGCGAGGCCTCCGTCGAATCAGCGCACGCGCCAAGTCTCTTCTGACTTTCTCGAAATAGGGGGAAAATGCAACGAGGAAGTAGCAAGCAAACAAAAACTGAAGCATCGGAAAGTGCGCATCCTAAACCTATCTCCCCTTTTCCAAATGGAAGCGTTCGTGGCTGCCAGGCGCACAATACGCAAACAGACAGTATCTGTAAGTATGATACGTTTTCTTAATCATTTGTGTGACAACCATTTATAATATGTATTACGCTTTTCTTCGATTTGGTTTTAATATGTTTTACTGAGCTATTGACTAACTATATATTTTACCCAGAGTGTCAAACAAGAGTCGAATTTTTTCAGAAATTGTATTTCTTTAAAAGTTTAGTCGAGTATTGTAGTAGTATATACATCAACAGGAAAACTCACAAAAGGTGCCTTTTTATGTAACAATGTATACACTACAGAAAAGAAAATGCTTTTTATTTTAGCCTAACAAGAGACATAAAACGAACTAAAACCTCCCCAACGGAAGAAGTTCAATCGCTTTTCTTAGCTTTTAACAAATGAGGAGTTTTTGGATGTAACACAGATATGAATTCTGTTTTCCAATTTAAGTGCAAAAGTGATACTTCGAGTGGTCAGCTACTCTTATTTGTACTCAATTGTCTAAATAAATATAAAAGTTGTTATGTAACGGTTAAAAGAAAACTGACACGAACTGAAGTAAAAATCCGTTAAGCTCTTAATGCAAAGCTATAGAAGATACAGAAGTAAAAATATGGGAAAAAAAATGTTTCGCAGCCTTGTGTTAGCAGCCAATCTGTGCTTCGAAAAGTTGTAGTGTTACCCATATTTCGGTTTACCTTTCAATACTTTTATTCGATTTAAAAATCATAACGGTAAACATTATTTCGTACCTGAAAGACTTCGTAAGGGCGCTTTTCCACTTGACGACACGACAACGACGAAAGTCGGACGGTAATACTGCAACGATAAGTACGGTGTCGTGTCGTCTATAGCACTGCTTTTCCACTCAAACGATATCGTTTCCCCGAAGGGGTCATTTTCCACCGCATTTCATTTCGAAACAGCAATGTGTTCGCACGTATATTATTATAGCTGCTCAATTTAACAGATTACGACTACTATATTTGCTTTACCTCATGAGAAAAAGAAAAATTAAGAGACGGTATTGGGTGTACGATATTTTTAAAGAAAGTTACATTGTAGGCGAGTTTTATACACTTTTCAAGAAATTGCGAAAAGATTTTAGGTGATTTTAAATATTTTTACTAAATTTACAAAGAATAGTAAAAATTTAAAATCTGGACAAGGTTATTTAACACAAGTAGTTTAATCTAAAGTGTATAATATATTTTTATAGTTACGAACAATGCTCTTTGAACTTACCTGTTTCTTTCTTGTCTGTAGAAGTTTTGCCGTCATATTCCTCATCTAAAAATCTAAAAACTTCTTCCCGGGTTTTTTCCCTGAGAATTTTGTTTTTGTGTAAAATATTGCGCTTATCCCATAGACACGGTCACTGCTCAATTAATTCACACAAAACAGACACGTCAAACTTGAATGCCATGACTACTGTGTTGCTCATCGAAGAAAGTTCAGAATGAAAATTTAATCTTTTTTGAAGCATTAAAAATCGTCTGCGCTACAATTAATGAAACAAAGTATAAAATAAAATGATTCAAATCTTTTATTGCTACATCTTTTATCAATCGTCTGCAAATTGAAGATTATATTTTATTAATGCAGAGAGATTTAAACGCCATTGCTTTCGTTCGAAGAAAGTAAACTGATGAATGAATATCGTCCTGATTTTAAAGGCGAGACGGATGCCATCCGACACGAATGGGACGACAAACGACAGCGTTCGGTCGGAGACGGCACAATCGTCCTAGAATCGGGAGATGGAAAAGCGCATAGCATATTTTAATGCATTTTGCGTGCTCCAATGTCGGATGACGACAATCGCTTACGATTTATCGTTGCCGTGTCGGTAAGTGGAAAAGCGCTCTAAGGACTAATTTATATTTATCGTCTGATGCAACATTGATTGTTTTAAATTAACTTCTATTTTTATTTCAGTTGTCGTTTCTTCAATGGCAGCAAATCACACAAAATCTATGTGTCTTCTTTAATCCAAAAAAAGATAGGACATCAACTATGGTCAAAAACAATTCGTGATTGATAAAAAAAACAGGCGAACAGCAAAGAGCGCAAAATACAGTATTTGTACTCTGTTGCACGGATGATAATTATATTACTATACTAGCTTATTACTCAGCGTTGCCCGGGTGCTTATTATGACAACATAGTGGTTCAAATAGTGTTGAACACAAATAATTTTAGCAGTAATTGTTGTTAACTTATTTCATCCTAAAATGAAATAGGTGAGTCTTAAATTGATAATTCATTGTTAGTCGTAATCTTTGTTGGAAAATACTCATGTTTAAATGTGTTCAATTTTATCAATTTGTAGTCTTGAAAGCTTATCTCTATTACTCTACATATTCAAAATTGAAAGAAAAATGGCCACCTTGAGACAAAACATTTTAATTTCCAGCTTTTTTTATTTTTTTTCAATTTCAAAACCCTACCTATGTCATGTGAATTCTAGTGCATCGAGGAACCTCTGTGTCAAATTTAATGAAAATCCGACCAAAACTGTGGATTTGTATAAGGAACAAACATACAAATATTTTTACATACATCCATTTATTATATATATTTATCATATATATCCATTTATTATTATATTTGATTTCAACCCTTAGAGCGCTGTTCCCCTTACCGACACGACAGCGATAAATCTTACACGATTGTCGTCATCCGATATTGGATCACGCAAAATGCATTAATACATGCTGTGCACTTTTCCGCCTCCCGATTCGAAGACGATATCGTTTGTCGTTCCATTAGTGTCGGATAGCATTCGTCTCGTCTTCAAAATCAGGACGACATTCATTCATTTGTTTACTTTCTTCGAAACATAGCAATGGCGTTTAACTTTGACATCTCTGCATTAATAAAAATTTTATCTTAAATCTTGCAAATATTAAAAAAAAAAATGTAACCCTAAACTAATTTATGTATTTTATTTAATACTAGCTTATTACCCAGCGGTGCTTACTAATACAACATAGCCAATTATAGTTGTTCTTAACTTATTTCATGCTAAAATGAAATACGTTAGCCTGAAATAGATAATTCATTGTTAATCGTAATCTTTGTTGGAAAACACTCATATTTAAATGTGCTAAATTTAATCAATTTGTATCCTTAAAGGCTTATCTCTATTACTCTATCTATTCAAAATTGAAAGAAAATGGCCATTTTGAGACAAAAAATTGGAATTTTGAGCTTTTTGGATTTTGTTTTTTAATCTCGAAACCCCGCCTATGTGAATTCTAGTGCACCAAGGATACTCTGTGCCAAGTTTGATGAAAATCCGACGAAAACTGTGGATTTGTATCAGAAACAGACATACATCTATTTTTAACCGACTTCAACAAAGGAGGAGGTTATACAATTCGTCGGAGAATTTTTTTTTTGTATGTTATAAGATTACTCGAAGATGCCTGGACCGATTTCAAAAATTCTTTTTTTGTTAGAAAGGTCTTTCTTTCCGATTGGTCCCATCCTCTCGTGGTCCGGGTTCGATAACGGGAACCTGCAGAAATGTTTCGAAAAAGAAATTGGGATCACAGTAATCGTAATAATGACCATTTTGAACGCCAGGTTTCTCTGGATTGCATAATGAAATTCATTTCTATGGTCTTTTTGAAAATTTTAAACCGAGTATCTTTCTATGTCCTGCTTTTTTCTCCTTAACTCCAACGAACTGAAAGTCGTACCAGGTACTAATTGATTCGTAATATTTCAGGTTTTATTAGTCTTAATTTACATAAGTTTTGATAAAGGAATTCTGAAGAAAGTGAGGAAAATCTCCAAATTTTTGCTCAAATTTAAAGCGATTTGTCCTAAATGATTAAATATGAAATACATTGTTACAAAACGTGATTGATATGAAACAGTGATTATAATGATAATGAAAATTTTGAATGAAGGCTTAACTGAAGCAAACATGAAACTCATTAGCGTACCACGTACGTAATACGTCGGAAAATTTTATGAACCGCCAGCATCTAGTGTTGTTTTGAAATATAAATTAGTTGAAAAGCCGTTAATATTTAGACTTTGATTAAAATAGTACACAAACAAAATACCAGAGAATAACAAGGATTATTTTTTAGTGTCAATCGTTTAAAATTTTAGACGGGTTGATACTTTCTTTCTTTTTTCCCTTACATAGTTTATTTTATGAAGCATTTGCTTAAGCAAATTAGGTGAAGTTTTGTAATGGAAACATTACCTTATTTCATATGTACATTTACACTAAAAAGAATAAAATAAAATATTTTTGGAAAAAAAAATTGAACCGACTTCGGAACTTCACTCGGCAAGTGCTCTAAAAAGTAAAAAATAATTTTATTCTTTGAACACCATCGACACTACATTTAAACATAAGTTTTGAAGTCGGTGCAAAAACTATAGGTGAAATGATGTTTAACTACATTTTGCCAGCATTTTTCAGAGAAACCATTGAAAATTAAGAGCTGAATATTTGTACCATTACATAAATATGTGGTTGTCAATGTAGTGTATGCGAATGCGATTAAAGAACCTGGATTCATTGCAATTTATATATATAGTTAAATTATAGTTTCGTATGATTCTATATAGTGCTTTTGCACCGACTTCAAAACTTATGTTTAAATGTAGTGTCGATGGTGTTCAAAGAATAAAATTATTTTTTACTTTTTAGAGCACTTGCCGAGTGAAGTTCCGAAGTCGGTTCAATTTTTTTTTCCAAAAATATTTTATTATATATATAGATTTTGTTTCATTATTGTTGTTCAGAATTTCACAAAACTTCCTGATGTTATGTTTTCCTTTAATTTGATTTTCAAGAATCTTATTCCAATTTTGAATGTTTCGCTATTCACAGTTTCGAAACTTCCAGAATAAAATTTCCTTCCAACCACTAAAACGAGCATCCTCAAACGAACCTCTGTCAAATGACATCCACCTAATCCGCCAAAATGTGAACACCACCCTTGACCTTCACTGTCTGAAAAACAAAAACCTGAAAGCCGGTTCCCAAACAATGTAATGTGGCAAGTTTAATCACGTTTCGATTTTCAAAGCCCAATCATCTCCAAGCCCACGATGGCTAACAAAATAAAGGGCTCCCATGACGCGAGCCCTTTCTTGGGCCAATCACAGCATTCACACTGGACGAGCAATCGATTCTGAGAAGAAACGGCCGCTATCTCTTTTCGAATGTTTTCAAGAGGAAATTGCTACAGGTGCTCCATGCTAAATCGCTTTTTTAAGATTTTGTGGGTTTTCGGAGTTTTGAGTTGCTCCTCTCTCGTCAATATTGCAGACGATGTTTTTCTTTTCCTTCTTGTTCATGTAGTGGTCCGAAAGGGGTCATAGCCCTATTTTTAACATTTTGTGTGCCCTTTTCCAAACTACGAAAAACGTTAATAATATCCCTTGACCACTAACGACCCTTATAATTAGTGGTCAAGGGATTGAGTGAGGGTCATTTTATTGATTGTGTTTCTGCAGGAAATATCACCTTCACATTCTAGAACCTATAACCCTATTTTTTTAAACAGTCAACAATGTGTATTAAAGATAAGTAAACAAGATTTTTTTTTAAACTTCGTTTTGTATTTCCACTTTAAGTTATTAATTTAATCAAAATTTCTCCCAGCAAAAATATTCAAAAACCCTGACATTTCTTATTGGATTAACCTGGCAAATTATTCGATTGGATGAGGATCTTTACCATTGCATTCATGGAGAAATATTCGGTTTAAGAAGATCTTATTCTTAAAAACGGGGTATTTGTTTATCCATTACCCAGTGGTCGGAAGTAGCGAAACTACTGTAGTAGCTACATTTTTTAGTAGTTTGTAGTGTAGCGCACTACTTTTAAAAAGGAGTAGAGTAGTGAGTAGAGCGATACAAAAAAATTGTAGTTTGTAGCGATTTCTGAAAACTACTTTTAAATTAAAAAAATAAATAAATAAATGAAGAAAATTTAAAAAAAAAGAGAACGAAGGGAAAAAACAAGGTTTTTCTTGCAGCGAATATTCGTAAAAGTTGAAAAAAAAATCTAAAAAGGATAAATTTTAGCAAAAAAAGGAACAAAAAGGAAAAGTAACAAATAAATTCACAGACAATTCCTATTTTTATTCCATATTCGAATGAGGTAATTTTTTAATGTAAACCACTTTTCGAATTTTTTCGGTCGATCTTCAATCGGTGTATTCTTGTTATTTATTTATTTTTTTAAAACGTAGCGAAGTAGCGACTACATTTCAAAAGTAGTGTAGCTCGCTACATTTAAAAAAAAAGTAGTTGTAGCTGTAGTTAACTACATTTATAAGGAAGTAGTTGTAGTTGGCTACGAAAAATATGTTGTTTTTCCAACCACTGCCATTACCCGATTAAGCTGGTTTAAAAATATTACGTTTCTTCATGTGCATCATCTCATTGTTGTCTGTGCAGCTTCTTCCCCGTATAACCTTTTGTTTTCAAATTCCCCCGATGCATATTTTCAATTGCAAAAATGCTCATAATAAGATGCAGCATCAAGATATTGAAAATTTGAAGCGAAAAAAAAATAAGGAAAAAATACGAAATCTAACTTTTCATATAGACTCTAGGTCCTGCAACTTATATTCATGGAAATCAAAAGCATTAAAAAAACAGAAAAGGGGGAAAAAACAAATCGAACACAAAATTTAGAATTTGTTCTACCAATACTCACGAATATACGAAACACAGCGTTTCGTTATTTGCACTCGCTGTCATTAACACACTTTGGGTGAAAAATATAGCCGCTAACAACGGTTTAAAATTATATGTATAAGCCATTGAGCGTGCTGTTGAAACTATTTATGCAAATTTACTCTGTCCTTATTTTATTATATAACTGTAACCGCTCTTGCTGCGGGGCTGTTCCTTTTCATTCCATACATGTAAGTTGCATGCAGTCAATAGTATTGTTGTAAAAAGTTGGGGTTATAACCAAATGACTAATGATGTCCTACAGATACAAAAATTGAAAATAAAGAATCTTGAATCATTGACAGCTGTGGTCTCATCTTGAGTAAGATGAAGAGCTTTGAACTGTTGAAATCTATAAATTTTAGCATGTGCTTTTTAAAACTGTGCGAGCTTTTGCAGTGTGCTTTTAGACATCATAGCATATCATTCGCATTTATTTTTCAAGAGCAAAGAAAAAAAACACCTTTTTTTTTCTTTACTTCGATAACCTGTCATAGTTCTAAAAAAGCGGTATGTTTCTTCTAAAAGAGCTGTATGTTCAATCTTATTCTCTACACGGTGGCTTAAAATTTTGAACTCAAGTATCTCCTTGTACTTGTGCGCAAATGATTCAATTTGTTTTGCGTTCTTATTTTTTTTTTTCACGCCCTTGATTTTCCTGAATATAAGTTATAGGAACTAGGGTTTGTAAAAAAAAGTTAGATTTCGCATTTTTGTCACCACTTTTTTTTCCGCTTCAAACTTTTAATACCTTAACGTTGCTTTGGTTTTTAACATACTTGTTACTAAAACTATGCGTCTAGGACAAACTGTTGCGAACTTGTCGTTTCAAATGATTTAAATCTTACTATCCTACAAAACTATTTTTTCAGTGTAGCTCAAATCAAAAAAAAAAAAGTAATGAGCCATTCCGCATAAACTTAGGCATTTTGTCCCCACAAGTGAGTTTTATAGTTTGCTTCAAAAGTTCAATTTTAACCCATTAATGCCTGACATTTTTTTTTCAAAGATATTTTGTATACTGGTTACAGTGTTTAATGGACAGAAAAAATAATTAAAAAATATTATGTCAAAAATTATTTTTTTTTATTAAGGAAAGAAAAATCGTCCCTTAAAAGTTAAGTTAGACCCCAGAGGGTACATACTTTTACTAAATTTTTTTTTCTGCCTACGATATAATATTAAACTGAGAAGCTGGGAATAACTTTGAAAACTTAGCTTTCTTCCTTGAGATTATGAACGATGTCATTTTTGATAAAGATCCTATTAAAACTGCTACAGAACACATTTTACAATAGTTATATGCTGCAATCTGTTAATAACGAATTGAAACAATACCAAGGTACTAATTGAACACTATTATTTGGTTGAAATGCTACTTTTGGGGAAATTCAGACCCTTTTTTTGGACCGTCCCTAAAAAGGGACGCTAGGCATTAATGGGTTAAAAGAAAATTTTTCTTAGAAATCACATACATTAACGGGGGGGGGGGGACAGGAGGTCTAACGTTTTGGAATGAAATGCACAGCTGTCACTTTTGGAACAAAATGTCGTGTCTTTTCGTGGAATGGCCCATGCATTTTCGTGAAGTGTCTATTCAAAAAAACAAGCTATCAGAGGTTTTTACGTTCCACAACTGGCGGCAAAAAAGAATAAACAAACAAGTAAAACAAACTCCACTCCCAATATCAAGTTAATCATTCTCGGGAATCAATTTCTGGGTTATCAGTGCCGGAAACGCAATTCGTCATATAAACGCAATTAACGCCACGAACTATATGACAGGCCCTCGCTCATAAAAAGGAAACCCATATGATCTCCGTGACACCTAATTTCATTTCCGATAGCATTAAGTATGATAGAAAACCGAACAAGTCTGGATGTTTATCATTTTATGGCTGCTTTTATAGAAGGATATCCCTCCGGTGCTCCCCGTGGGTCTTCGTTTATCGTGTGGCACGTTTGATCCTGCTCTCCCCCCCCCCCCTCCCAAGCTCTTTTGAGTTTTGTGGTATTAATAATTCAAACCAAAGTTCAAATCGAATATTTAACTCGCTTTTTCCGTGCAGTATACCGTCAACCAGGGGCGCCCCCAACTCACATTTTCAGGAAGGGGGAAAATTATCAATTTGCCGAATGGAGTTCCAATGTTACCGAACGATAAAATACAAGCATGTACGCACACGTGTCGTACAAGCTAAAATTTAGTGAGAAAAAACATCAGGCATTTTTTAAAAAACAATTCTAAAAACAAAAAGGAACAAATAAGCTCATATGTCCCAAATTGGCATTTCCTTTCAATTTTGAATATATAGAGTAATAGAGATAAACCTTTAAGCAAACAAATTGATAAAATTTAACACGTTTAACTATGAGTCTGCCCACTTGGTGGCATGGTGGTAGATCATCGGCTCTCCGCGTCGATAACCCGGGTTCGATCCTGGAGTTGGCTAGTCGGCGGATTTTCGAGATGCGGAAAATCCTCGGGGCACATGTCGTATGATTATGCGGCATGTGAAAGATCCCTTCGGGTATTCGTTTGGCTTTGAATGTCCCTAGGCTAAATTAATTCCTAGTGCTCTTTCGCATCAGAAAGAGCCCAGGTGCCTCCATCTGGTGGCAACTGGGAATCAAAATTCTCGGATGCTTAATTAGGGGATCGCACTAGGTTTGCAGTTGTGCCTCTACTGCAGCCCATTTGAAAGAAAAAAAAACTGAGTGTTTTCCAACGAAAATTACGATTTTCAATGAATTATCAACTTAAGGCTCACTTATTTCATTTTCGCATGAAACAAGTTAAACATAATGCAATACCGGGCAACGCCGGGCTAGTAGACAATAAATAAGTTGGAGACAGATGTCATTTCAAAGAAACTGAAAAAGCCAACAAACTGGTGAGTGAAGCAAATTTAGCCCACCAGCGAGAAACCACGGCACTGGCACTGTTAAACTCGTAAATTGAATGCAAAGCTTGGGTATTAAGCAGTTAAGTTACCTGCTTCAAGTCAGAGTTAACCTTTTGGAATCGGGTGGTACACATGTTGTACCATAAGTCTTTTTTCTTTGGAGGACGGGGTTGAAATTTTCACTCGAACCCTTTGGAGCCGGGGATTTTTTCATGGTTCATACGTCTGGTACGACAGTTTATGCCTTCTCTTTTCAATGGAAAAGAAATCTGTGGTTCAACCGTCCTATACTACCTGGGTCGAAAGAAAAATTTCCAAAAAAAAGCACGGATCCAAAAGGTTGCCAAACTACATTGCAAAATACGAAAAGGAAGAAGTAATAAAGTAAAATAAATAATTTGTCCCTGAGTTTCGAAAAATGCAGCAACTGATTTGGAACGGAGAGAATCAGGAGCGCTCCGATGGGAGGTCACTATGACCTCCCAATATTTTCCGTATTAGGCACATTTTGCTGACGATTCGGCAATTTGAAGACAACGTTGCAACATTGAGATTATTTATTCTTTTTAGTTGTTAGGTGTTTTTAAAAGATGCCCAATGTTGTTTCTCACTAAATGTTATGCATGTACGACATGTGTGCATGCTTGTACAGTCGACGCTCGTTATAACGACCACTCGTTACAAAGACCATCCTAATATAACGACCGGTGAGGAAAACCCCAACTTTATCTTAATGCGTGCATGCCTGTATGTTATCATTCGGTAAAATTGGAACTTCATTCGGCAAATTAATAATTTATCCCCTCCCAAAAATTTCGGTTGGGGGCGCCCCTGGAGGGAATAAAAAAAAAAGAAAACTATAGTTCAACTTTCGTCAAGAGTTACAGCAAAAACAAGTTACTGATTTTCAAGTAGCAGCTTGTTGTAAAGACAACTAAACCCAACTGAACGGCACAAACATAACGAGTTGCTCATGACAGAAATGCTGATGGCTTCATCCAAGCACTTATGAGATACTTCACAACAATTTCATACATCCTACTTGAAAGTGACACATTTCAAGAGATGAATACATCTCCCTCGGCGTTTACAAAGCTGATTAAAATGCCTCTCTTAGCTTCACAAGTTCCTATGTGCCATTCAACGGCGCGCTTCAAATTGAGGTACGTTATGAAATAAAAAATTTATGTTTGATACATTATAGGTAACTGACATCGAGTTAAGTTAATGCAGTAAAGATTGCTTTGTAAATGATTGTGAAAAAATGAGTGAAGAGTTTCGATTCCAGAAGTACTTCTGTTACTGAAAGGAATTTAATGAGAGCGAGATTAATTTGAAATCCGAACAAATTAATTTCGAAGTTAAGCTTAAAAATAAACTTCCGAGAAGGGATTGAAAATCTCGGACAGGTCAGAGGCAAGATCTTTGGTACCCGCATTTTTATATAGTTTGTTACGTAGGGTAAGTGCTCCAGTAGTCAGCCACAATGACATAGAACTCCTCATAAATAGTACATTTTTAATTCAAAATCAGATAACACGCATTCACACATTTATGTATCTATCCTCAATCATCAACCAGTGGCAGTTAAGTTTTGGGTACTTTTTTTGAATTAGTAATGAGTCATTTCATTTTGAATGGTGTGCCCGTCATCCAAGATTGCGATTCTACTAATTTTTCAGCTAAGATGATTCTGTGGCCGACTACTGGAGCATTTACTAGTGTTGACAACAGCTTGGATTTTAGCATAATTTGTTTTAAATTTCTTAAACAAGTAGGTGATTCACTGGTGACAGGAAAAAACGTCCCCGAAGAAACGTCCCCGGAAAAAATGTCCCCAAGGGAAAAACGTCACCGGGAAAAATGTCCCCTAGGAAAAAACGTCCCCGGAAAAAATGTCCCCTAGGAAAAACGTCCCCGTGGAAAAAACGTCCCCGTGGAAAAAACATTTCCAGTGATGAATAGAAATTTTAGCAGCATTTGTTAAACTATTTTTTTTTTTTTTTTGCAACAAATGATTTTAGTGGTGCTTTTTTCTCATAATCTAACTACTTAGAAGCGTTTATCGCTTGATTTACGGATTTTTTTTTTTTTTTTGTAATTTTTGATATTATTAAATAGTATTGGATATTAAATACAATTATTGATCAATAGTTTTCCTTGCAAATACAGTCGAGCCCACTTGAATATCGGTTAAAGGAATATCCCGCTAAATATAATACATTTTCAATGTACCAAACCGTTATAGTGCATTATTTTCATCCCGGATAATGGAATATCCCGCTTTTTAGAATATTTTTAAGTGGCAAAATGGCTATTCCATTAAGCGGGCTCAACTGTATATATAAGGTCTGATGGGGTAAAATGGCCAATGGGGAAAGTGGTCATACTTCAAATATAGAGCCGAAGTTTACAAAAGTTCGAAGGAGTGATTTTTTTTTTAAATTTTTAAATTTGAATGTTTTCTCAGGTTTGAAAAAAAAGTAAAAAAAGTATTTCAACTTGCTAAAAAGTTGTTAAGAATTATTTATCGGGAATGCGTTTAGTTCAAATAGAAGGGAAATATAAAAAAATTAGAATAGTATTTTTTTTTCAATGAAAATTACGAGCTCTATCTGTCCTGCCAATTGAAAACAGCAGTTGCACGAATGTGCATAAAAATCGGTTGCATGTGAGTATTTTTCCCAAAAAAAAGTTTTATCCCATGTTCCGACATGTAATAAAATGATCTAAAAAGTTCGTTAGACTTTCTATTTTTTTTAATCCTAAAAAAAATCCCCCCAAAAAATCAATTTAAAGCAGGATCCCTTCTTAACAAAAAAAAAATCAACAAACTATTGAAGGATTCAACTAAAAAAGACTAAACATACATTAACATTTGTTTATTTTTCCCTGACAATTACATAACTTACAATCAAATGAAATAAAAGATAGCAAAAAAAAAAAAAATGTTGAATCAAGTCCATTTAAGAACAATTTTGTGGATAAAATGTAACATTTCTTTGTTTTCCTCTAAATTACACCCCTTGTAATGAATTAAAATAAAAGATTGCAAATAAAGTATTAACAAAATTCAAGTTCGAAAAATTTTTTCATAAAATATTTCTCTCACTTTTCAAAAGAATTACTTACTTTTATTATAGGGTCATTCCATATAAAATCAACAAATTGGCAGTGCCGCACCATTTTTGATTTTGATCATACTTGGTAGAAAATATGCACCAATATTCTGTACCTCCAAACTGTTTTGTTTTTTTCTCGAAAAATTTTTATTCTCGAGATATCTTCCATATTTTTGCTCCGCCGATGAGTAAAATTCGGCATTTTTGTTCTTTTTTCTAACAGCTCTGGTAAATTTACTTAAAGTGGTAGAAAGATCAAACATGGCTTATTTTGAAGCTAAAAGAATGAACTTTCATTTGTGCATAAAAAAAACGGTCTGGGTTAAGCCTAAATATAAATTTTCCCGTGTCAATTCGCGGTTCAAAAAGTGCCGTTTTCGTCATTTCAAGCATGAAAAAATATATGAAAAACTGACAGTGGGGTTCTAATTTTTTTTCTCTTGCACCCAGTTATAGATACTAGAAGCACAGAAAAAAATAGGTGATACCAGTAGTCTTTCATTATGAAAAAATTGCTTAAACTTGAGAAAAAATGAAAAATGGCCCTTTTCACTCCCCAAAAATAGCCTGTGGAACACTTAGTAAAAATTTGTAAACGCATGGAGGAGGAAGGTGCTACATTGCCCTTTAAATCGAAACAAAAACTGTCTTGTTTTTCCCAGGCATCCAAGAGATTGGGCCCTCTGAAAATTGAAAATAATTGCTTTAACTTATGCTAAAAAATCTTGCATGAATTTTTAATATTCAAAGGGCTTTATCTCTTTGATGACTGGGAATAACAAGGCAGTTTTTGTTTCGATTTAAAGGGCAATGTAGCACCTTCCTCCTCCATGCATTTGTAAATTTTTACTAAGTGTTCCACAGGCTATTTTTGGGGAGTGAAAAGAGCCATTTTTCATTTTTTCTCAAGTTTAATGTATTTTTTCATAATAATCATCTAGCTTAGAAGGCTTATATTTCTTTAATGCCTTCGAATAACAAGAAAGTTTTTATTTCCTTTTAAAGTTCAATGTAATGCCTTCTTGCTCCATACATTTTCAAATTCTTACTACCTGTTCCACAGGCCGTTTTTGGGGAGTGAAAAAGGATATTTTTCATTTTTTTTTTCAAAGTTTGAAAGCTTATATCTCTTTAATGCCTTGGAAACACAAGACAGTTTTTGTTTCATTTTAAAGGGCAATGTAACACCTTTTTACTTCACGCATTTGTAAATTTTTACTACCTGTTCCACAGGCTGTTTTTGGGGAGTGAAAAAGGCCAATTTTCATTTTTTCTCAAGTTTAAGCAATTTTTTCATAATGAAAGACTACTGGTATCATCTATTTTTTTCTGTGCTTGTAGTATCTATAACTGGGTGCAAGAGAAAAAAAAATTAGAGCCCCACTGCCAGTCCTTCATATATTTTTTCATGCTTGAAATGACGAAAACGGCACTTTTTAAACCGCGAATTGACACGGGAAAATTTATATTTAGGCTTAACCCAGACCGTTTCTTTCTATGCACAAATGAAAGTTCATTCTTTTAGCTTCAAAATAAGTCATGTTTGATCTTTCTACCACTTTAAGTAAATTTACCAGAGCTGTTAGAAAAAAGATCAAAAATGCCGAATTTTACTCATCGGCGGAGCAAAAAAATGGCTATATCTCGAGAATAAAATTTTTTCGAGAAAAAAATAAAACAGTTTGGAGGTACAGAATATTGGTGCATATTTCCTACCCAGTATGATCAAAAATGGTGCGGCACGGAAATTTCTGAAAATTTGTTGATTTTATATGGAACGATTAAAAATTTCATTACTCACAGAAAATGATTTAAAAAAATTTTTGCACCTCAATTTTTTTCCTAGGGGACATTTTTTTATTGGGACGTTATTTCCTAGGGGACTTTTTTTCAGGGGACGTTTTTTCCGATGGGACGTTTTTTCCGGGGATGTTTTTTCCTAGGGGACGTTTTTTCCTAGGGGACGTTTTTTCCTAGGGGACGTTTTCTCCGGGGACGTTTTGTCGGGGACGTTCTTTCCGGGGATGTTTTTTCCTAGGGGACGTTTTTTCCTAGGGGACGTTTTCTCCGGGGACGTTTTGTCGGGGACGTTCTTTCCGGGGATGTTTTTTCCTAGGGGACGTTTTTTCCTAGGGGACGTTTTCTCCGGGGACGTTTTGTCGGGGACGTTCTTTCCGGGGATGTTTTTTCCTAGGGGACGTTTTTTCCTAGGGGACGTTTTCTCCGGGGACGTTTTGTCGGGGACGTTCTTTCCGGGGATGTTTTTTCCTAGGGGACGTTTTTTTCCCTGGGGACGTTTTTTCCTAGGGGACGTTTTTTCCTAGGGGACGTTTTCTCCGGGGACGTTTTGTCGGGGACGTTCTTTCCGGGGACGTTTTGCTGGGGACCTTTTTTCCTGTGATTCACTATCAGAAAGATTCATTCTAAAGTGTTACCTTGTTTTTGTTGCTGTATTGATAGCTGAAAGTTCTAGGTTAGCCAATATCAACAAAAGATCTCTTAAATGGCCGACTACTGGTGCTTTTACCCTATTTTTTTTTCCTTTTTTTTTTTTTTTGAATAGTTCATCACAGACGAAAACTGAAATGAACACTCAAAAAACACGGATTGCTGTAATTTTTTTTAAAGAGAAGTTTGCTTTAGTACATTTGGTGTTGATTTTAAATGAAAACGAAAGTTTTGGCAGAATTTTACTTCCCTTTTAGAATCAACTGCTTTGGTAGCTACTATTCACAACTGTTTTTGTCTGCTAGTCCCATAAATTGATCATAAGCAAAAAAAAAAGAACCTTTCTATGAATGTATAAAGGACCGGGCAAAATAAACTACATTCAGTAGTTTTGCATGACTTAATTTGCTCGTATGAAAATACATAAATAGCTCTTACCAGGGATTTTTGGTTGAGGCATTCTGTTGAGGCTCTGTCCCTTCAGAAAACGGCACATTGTAGTATGTGTGGGGACAACGGGATAGAATGCCTGAAAACGGGACTTACGGTCACTTTAGTCATGAACCCCTCCCTCCAACTTTTCACAATATTATTCATTCATCACTATTGTATGTGATAAAACTTAATAATTGCATACAAGATAGATGAATGTAGAATATCATGCAAATATATTATTACACATTTACACTATTTTTACTTCCTTTTACGTAGTAAAGGAAGTATTGTGATCGCGAAAAAAATTTCATTCAAATTTCGGTCTAATTTTCGCTTTTGCTCACCCGCAAATGAATGTTGAGTAATTTTTTTCGACCTATCAGCGCGTGCATATGTACCTACCAACATATAAACGATAAATATATGATGTTTTATTTCATTAAAAGGTCTTAAAAATAGAGTACGAAAATAGTAAATTATTTAACAAAAGGGCACATTATCTTGTTTTTTTTCAAATACTCTCATATCCAAAATGAAAATGTGGATATATCTTTTTTTTTTTTCAAACCTATAAATGTGTTACACTGAGATATGATCTGTTTTGCTTTTGTACTCAATTATGTGAGCAGAAAATATAAAATTATTTTGCTGTGATCCGAATTCGTTCTTTTCACCTTCTAAACATTCTTGGAAAATGGATATGTTCCCTTTTGACCTTTTGATAAATAAGTCCTTAATTCTTATTTATGACTATTTTGTTCTAGTACAGGGGTGGCCAACCTTTTTAGGGAGAGTGCCACTATCTGGAGAGAAAAAACTCAGCGTGCCACATTGTATTTTTCCAACAAATTATTTTTTTTTAAGTTAAAAATAGATTTTTATGCTGACTGATTATGTAATTCTTACTCAAATGAAACATTTTTTCTCGTAAATCTGAGTAATTTAAATTTAAATGATAATACAGATAAAACAAGTCCGAACTTAAGAGTTATCGTTAGTAAACATTTTTATAGATTCTGTCAGTTGACTTATGCTTAAAATAGAAACAAATAACATCAAACATTCTATTCTAAAAAATAAACAGTCTGTACTTATTGTGGTTAATGAGACTACATCTTTTCTATAATTCAACTTCGCAGAGGTGGCCTATGACTCCTCCTTTTTTCAGGATTGTCCATTTTTAGGAAGGGGTCATACGCGGATGAAAATTGAGGAATGGGATTCACAATTGATGGGGGAATTTGAATGGGTAGAAATTCTACCTATTTTAAGGAATGGACTCGTTTTCTCATTTGATTGACACCGGCCATCTCGTCGCGGTTGAATTATACTAAGTCTTTAATTTTAGGTTTAGGTCTTGAGAACTCTAATGACTTTAACTGTTTTAAGTGCAATCAATTAATATTCAACGGTATTTGGATTTTTCTGCATTCATAACAAAAAATATTTGCTTAGAAACGTATTTTTAGCGAAATCTACAACAGCATCAGACGGCTAAAGTGTGTAAATGTGAAAAAAAAATATTTGTTACAAATTTCCAAATTTCTATACAACGTGGGTGACCTTTCTGTTGAAGTAAGCTCTTATATTTGATTACCAATGCAAAAGGTCAGTAATTCCGATTTGGATTTCAGAAGGGTAACAAGTAGTGTCTTGCAGAGAAATAAACAAAGAATTTCAAAATATCAGCATTTTTTTATGATCCTGAAAATCATCAAACCTAACGCTGAATGAATACTTAAAATCGGTGTAAAATTTTCTCAATATACCATTGGAAAATTATTAAATTTCGGTTGATACTTTCAGTATTAACTTTTTATGTTTTATTCTTTTTTCTCCAAAGTAGAGAGAAAGAAACTGAAGTTTCCTCATAAAAGAATGTATATGGCCTCTACTGGTTTAGGACATCTTTTTTTTCTGTACAATCTTAAATTTAAATTATTAAACGCAGGATATTAAGAGATGGCATTGCTAAATTAGTTCGTTATTCTCCATTTCTAAGTAGCAAGCCCTCATTGCTTTCCTTCCAGATATTTTGAAAACACTCCCTAAAAGTCTAAAATCTTATGACTATTTTTCCTTTGGGTTGCTATTGTACATTTTAATGAAGGAGTAACTTGCCATACTCTCCTCTTTCTCCTGGGAAAAGTTCACAAAACATTCAGAGATCTAATTCGTAGTTTGTTACTTGAGAATGTCTCAAAGACGTGACTTACCGGAATCCATGCCATGGCGTGTTATAGGATTTTGGAGTCGTCAGAAGTATTGCAAGGCTGTGTAATCAATTCCAAGAAACAGGAAATGTTAGACGTCGATTAGGGCAAGGTCAGCCACGCGCCACTACAGCAACTGATGACCGGTATATACGGTTAATAGCCCGTCGAAACAAAATAGAGAATGCTAAGCATATGCAAAGGCAGTTGCTCTTGGCAATAGGACGAAGGGTGTCCAGTCAAACAATATGTAACGGGCTTCATGAGGGAAGGCTCTATGCACGTAGGCCAATAGACTGCCTTTTGTTGACCTCACGCCACTGTGTGACCCGAAGAAGACGGACTGCTGAACATCGAAATTGGGAGCAACATGGTTGGAGCCAAGTGCTGTTTACAGAGGGGTTGCAATTCGGTCTGGAGAGTGACACCGGACGTGTTCTGGTATGGAGGGACAGGGACACTCGAAATAACCCCGCATTCGTTCGTGAAAGGTCACAAAACAGATGAGCTGGTTGGATGGTATTCGGTGGAATCAGCATAGGCGGACATACTGACCTGCATATCATTGGGAATGGCACTTTGACGGGCCAAAGGTATGCGGACGAGATACTGAGACCTTATGTCATCCCTCACGCTGGGGCTATTGGATATTCCTTTGTTTTTCAAAACGATATTGCTCGACCGCAGAAAGCTCATCTGGTGGTGAACATGCTTGAAGCTGAAAAAATACAGCGCATGGAATGGCCAGCGTGCTCTACTGACCTGAATCTAACCAATCATATTTGGGACATGCACGGACAATGCATTGCTGAGTGACAAAGGTCGGCTGTTACTGTCCGAGACTTGGAGATTGCACTTCTTGAGGAGTGGAAGAGTACTTCCCAAATTCAGACCCATAAGCTTATTGCATCCAAGCCAAACAGGTGTGCAGCAGTTTTAGCTGTTCAAGGAGACCACACGCCTTATTAAAACGCATGCAACATGTCTAAACAGTACCTTTTTTTCGTCTTTTACATGTAACCAAAATGTTGCCTAAAACCACCTTTTTATGTTTTTTCCATATTTTCAAAGAATTCAAGATTAATTCCAATATTTTTAGGTCTTTTTCTCTGTATTGTGCATTGATACACGCGTACTATCCATTGTACGCCAATCTGTGGTTGTCTTGCACGGTTTTCTTCACTTTTTTGCTTGCTCCCCTAATTGTTTTGAGCAGTGTAGTTTCCTAATTTTAGTTGCAAAGTTTTTTTTTTTAATTTCATCATCCGTAGCTGAAACTATTTCAGATCAAGAATTCATTCTGCAGCATCGAAAGTTTCATTCGTTTCAAGCACAAATATGCTTTACAAACTATTGTCTGTAGCGTCACAACTTCCGTTGGATGTCCGAAGCTAACGCTAAGTACTTTGCAATATTGTAGTTCAGATGATTTTTAAGCCAGCCTCCTGACACTTAATTGTCACAATATCATGACATTTATCAGTTTAAGGGTTTTAGTTTTTATCAATATTTTTGTGATCGACATTTTTTCCTCAATTTTGGATTTTTTTAAAAAAGTCTTCGCGTGCCACTGTTACGGGTCTGCCGTGCCACATTGTGGCACGCGTGCCACGGGTTGGCCACCACTGTTCTAGTAAAATGAAATGCACCAGAACAAAGAAAATAAATCGCCGTTAAAATAATGTTGCCTATATCCATTTACATTCGATCGAGGGCAGAGGTACCCCAGGGGCGGATGCAGGGGAGGGGCGATGGGGGGCGATCGCCCCTCCCTTGATGAATTCTTCTCCGACAGTTTTTCAAATTTGAAGTACAAAAAAGGAAATTTTGGATGATTTTCGATGATACTGTGAGAAGTGGTTGGGATTGGGATATCCGATCTGGATTTTTTTTCGAAATTGAAGATCAATACAATTGTAATAAACATGTGTTAAGCAGGATACTGTCGGTTCCAAGAAATATTCGATTAAGCGGAGTATTTGATGAAGCGGGGATTTTTAACATTGCATCAATGGCATCAGTTCCGTGATGTTTTATTCTTCGTTTATCCGTTACCCGATTAAACGGGGACGACAATGTGGTAAAAAAAAGGAGGGGGGGCAAATAGAAAAAAAACACAATCGCCTCTCCCATGGAACGTTTCTGGATCCGCCCTTGAGGTTCCCACTCCAACAGTACACAACTCCAACAAACGCAGCCACCATTTGATTCACAAGGTAAAGAAGAGATATTTTCTATTTCGAAGACCAGCCGTTCGAATCAACAATTGGCCCCTTCTGTGTGTGGATTCTATTTCTGGCGAGCGCAGCCGAGATTTTTTAACAAGATGGTGACATGTGGGTGTTCGGGTGTCACACTCGGCAGCAGCCACGAGAACTGATGCTTGTCAGAGGGTATCTTAAATCTGCTGGCTCAAACGAGTTGACAGTCATTGTGATTGCTTGTTGTCTGACTCTTGAAAAGCTTCCAATGAGTCTTTTGCCTGGATGACGTGGCTCGCTTACACGGGACCCTTACTTGTTGAATAATGTTTAACCTATATTCTGAGATGGAAGCTTTCAGAAATGATATCGTTCTTGATGCGTGTAGTGTGTATTATTACATCAAGGATATTTGCCAGTAGCGGGTTAAAATCCCTGAAAGTGATTGCGCAGTTGTACTTGTCGTGTACAGTTACTTGTAACTTCATCACTACAAATAAAAAAAAAATTGCCTTTTCTTTAAGTAGACGTAGCGCTTGCACGGTGAAAAGAAAACAGAACTGTTAACATACTGTCGTCCCCGCTTAATCGGGTAACGGATAATCGAATACCCCGCTTATACAAATAAAATATCTCGGAACCGAATATTTCCCATGCCATAGAGGCCATGTTAAAGATCCCCGCTTAATACAACACCCCGCTTAATCGAATAATATATCTTGGAACCGACAGTATTCGTTTAAGCGGGACCGACAGTATTCGTTTAAGCGGGGCCGACAGTATTAACAAATATATAACGGGCTGGGATTTTAAGGATTTAACTTATGAAAAATATGTTATTTTTGAACCTCCTAAGAAGCTGTCCATTTTGCTTTCTTTAAGGATTTTTATCCTTCATCTAAGGATCCTAGACTTAAACTATACTCGGTTACTTTAAAATAGGCATATCAAGTTTAGAAATTTTGCACCGTTTCCATGGAAACCGCTTCAAGGACAACAGCTCCACTCTTTATGTACGATGCTGTTGAAGCATTTTATTTATTTTATGCTTATTGAATGAGGGAAATACAACATAGTGATTCAAATAGTTAGTGCAAATAATTGTTGCCGTAATTGTTTTTAACTTATTTCATGCTAAAATAAAATAACTGAGCCTTAAATTGAAAATTCATTGTTAATAGTAATCTTTGTTGGAAAATACTCATATTTAAATGTGTTAAATTTTATCAATTGGTATGCTTAAAAGCTTATATCTATTACTCTGTTCAAAATTGTCTGAAAACGCCTATTTTGAGACAAAAATAAGTTTTGAGCTTTTTAGATTTTTTTTAGAATTTCAAAACCCGGCTTATGTGAACTCTTGTGCATCAAGGAACCTCTGTGTTAAGTTTGCTGAAAATCCGATGAAAACTGTGGATTTGTATAAGGAACAAACATACAAACAAACAAATAAATATACAAACATCAATTTTATATAGGTAGGTTGCAAAGCAAATTGCTGTAATTGCTGATCCATTCAGGGTTCCAATTTTGAAAATTTTGAATTTTTGTCATTAAAATACATAAAAAATGATTTTTTTTTTCTTTTTTCATAAATTTAAAGGATGCAATCTTCAATGTTTTCAAATTTTAAAGGTTTGGAATTTCGTGATGTAATATTATTTATCAAAAAAAGTATTCAAGTTACAAATCCAATTGAAGCACATGGGAATTATCTTTAAAATGACCTATTGTAGTACAACTCTAGCTCCGATAAAACTTTAGTTCACAGCTCGCAAATTAAAAAAAAATGTTTTTAGGGAGTTTTAAAAAGTAATCACTCATTAATTTTGAACGACAGTTTTTTCCCCAACTTAGGGGCTTTTCCATACTTATTAATCTCGCTATATGTAATAAACATTTTTATTTCATTCAGTTTCTTTAAGAAAGTAATAGGGTAAAAGCACCAGTAGTCGGACATTTAAGAGATCTTTTGTTGATCTTGGCTAACCTAGAACTTTTAGCTATCAATACAGCAACAAAAACAAGGTAAAACTTTAGAATGAACCTTTCTGATAGTGAATCACCTACTTGTTTCAGAAATAAAAAAAAATATATGTTAAAATCCAAGCTGTTGTCAACACTAGTAAATGCTCCAGTAGTCGGACACAGAATCATCTTAGTTGAAAAATAAGCAGAATCGCAATCTTGGATGACGGGCACACCATTCAAAATGAAATGACTCATTACTAATTCAAAAAAAGTACCCAAAACTTAACCGCCACTGGTTGATGATTGAGGATAGGTACATGAATGTGTGAATGCATCATATCTAATTTTGAATTAAAAATGTACCATTTATGAGGAGTTTTATGCCATTGTGGCCGACTACTGGAGACTGGCCGACTACTGGAGCACTTACACTATTATTTTTAAATGAGTTATAGAATAACGATGTTCACTCTAATTTCTCAATTACATGCAAACCCAAGACATAGTAAACGTCAATTATCCACATTTTGTGTACATTTTTAAAGCATTTCAACCGAAAATTGTTGTGCATTCCAACTACAAAAAGAAAACCTCACAAATCTTTCGAAAGAAAGCAAAGAGACAGCATGTTTTTGCGACGTTTTTACGGCCTTTGTTCTATGATTGCTTTTAGCAGAAAAAGGAAATGAAGTACTTCTGCAATCTGAAATCTCCGCGGAGAAAATGAGATGTGCTTTCAGGGGATTTTTAAATTGCATTGCTTTAGTTGTTACACCTTTCGTTCTGTTCTGCTATTTTATAAAAGGTAATGTCATGTTTTAGAAATGTTACCAACACGAAATGAAGAAGTAACGGTAAGAGATGTAAGAGATGCAAAAAGCTTCCAGCGTCATTTTTAGCCGTTTGGTTACAACTAAGGCCTCTACAAGAGGGGAGCTGACTGATCCGACATTTTGGTTCCAAAAGGGCAATTGTGGAACCACTGGTATCTGTACTCAAGTCGCGTTGAAGAAAACTGGTAGCATAGCTTGAGATAACTTTAACTTTAACTTTAATATTATGCAGGCCTGGGGCGAACCCCATTTTCCTGACTTCGTGAGGGAGAATGGAGCAGAGCAGATTGTGGTAACATACTTAGCTTGACCATCGACGAAGCTCTTGCCTCCCTTGTGTCTCTTAAAGATGGAAAAGAGATCTGGATTCTATCCGATAGCAGAAGTGCAATTCAACACTTGGCCAGATTGGAGAGAGTAAGAGATAAGGTGGGAACATCAATTATCAGCAAACTAAAACAACTCTCCACTTCGCACATTATTCACCTACAATGGATTCCCTCACACGTAAATCTAGAGGGCAACGAGATCGCAGATATTTTGGCAAAAGCAGGTGCTTGTGAGCCCACTGCGCAGTCAGCACCGCTAACCTATAGTGAGATTTTCTCAAAGATTAAACACCAAAATGGGATTACTTGGAATGTCCCCCCAGAGCACCACTGGTATCAGCGTCCTCGTCCTGGAGGTTCCCTGGCTCAAGAATTCAATAGACAGGAGCAAACCACTCTTGCCCGCCTTCGTAGTGGTCATCTTAAAACTATGAAATTCATTGGGGGTGCTAAGAGATTTCAAACATGTACCAACTGTTCTGTTCAAGAGGCATCTCCTCTCCACATCCTTGAGTGCCTGGGACTTACCAGACAGGATTTGGCGGACGATCCTTTGCTGGTGTTAGATTTCCTTAGGGTGTACAACATCATGGACCTGGTCTAGCACCGCTGACCAACGGGGGCATGCAACAACAACAACTTAGCTTGAGATGTAGCTGCCTAGATGATATTTGACTTTTTTGTCTATATGACAAAAATATTTTGTAAACTCAGGTTTAAACCAAGTGCAGTATGGAAATGGGCTTAATTAAGGGAAACATTTCCCAATTAACAGTTTTTAAATTTGAGAAATAAGTTATCTTTCTAGATTTACCTAATGTGGCGTTTGATCCATCTCATCATAAGTTATTTTACGCCAGAGCAACCAGGGACAATATTAACGTGCTTTCTAATACTCAAACAAGGCTGGATCCAAAGTTGTCTTGGAACCAAAATGTCGGATAAGCCAGCTGCTCTCTAAAGGAGCTCTAGTTACAACGGGTTTATGTCAGGGGCGCTCTGATGGGAGGTTAAGGGAGGTCATTGTGACCTCCGAAAATTTTCTTAATCGACAAATCGGGTCAATACTGCCACATTGATATTATTTTTCTCTTTTTAAATTTATACGAAATTGAATTTATAGATTGAAATAATTGTTGCGTTTGTTGATCTTTTAAATATTAAGAAAAAAAAAAACCAAGTGAAATTCACGTGCAATTTTATTTTTAATCTATATGCATAAATGACTACTTTTTGTATGTATGTCCGGGGTAATCTTCCAAACTACTGAGCCGATTTTAACCGTTTTTTCACCGTAGATAGCTACAGTAACAGGGAGCAGGATAAGCTATAATTTATTTCTAAAAAGCTTAATTTTAAAAAGTTATTATGGAAAATAGTAAATTTCATATAGTTTCCCCATTAAATGATTAAATTTTCAGTCCATTGTTGCAAAAATGTAAAGTTACGAAAAACAGCGATTTTTAGCCAAAAATCGTAGTTTTTCATTCACATCAGCTAGTCTCTACTAATAATAAAGCTGAAGGTTTGTCTTTCTTTCTTTCTTTCTGTCCTTCTGTCTGTCTGTTACGCGCGTAGCGCACAAAACGTTCGGTCGATTTTCATGCCACTTGACATAAAATTAGTTTGTAGCATGTAGTTTTGCACCTCGAAGCGATTTTTCGAAAATTCCATTTCGTTCTTTTTCTATTCGAATTCTTAGCAGAAATTCGATAAAATAGGGAAGAAATATTTCATACACATTTTCAAGTCTTATGTCATTCGAAAGCTTGAAATTTTCTGCACAAAATGAAGTTTTTTCGAAGTTTCTACGATCATCAGGAGAGCTGTAACAATTGTTTTTAGAATCCCGGAATTCAAGGCTTATCTTCAGTAAAGCAAGCCAAACGATTCTAAAATGGTTAATGAATGAATTATTTTATCAACGGAAATCAACTTTTAATGTTGTTACCATGGTTACGTTTTTATTTCGTTTATTTGTTTCGTTCTTTTTCCATTAATAATTTTAAAAATGTATTTGTTTTTGTAGCAATCCAAACTCCAAGCCTTATTAAAATTAGTCAAATGAAATATAATAAAATCGTGATAAGATGGCACCTGTCAATCAAATGAGAAATCGAGTCCTTTCTTTAAAAAAGGTAGAGAAGAAAGAACCTGACGCGTACCATTTTTGTGAGTTTAGAGATATTTTGGCGATCTGACGAGTTGTGTAGAAGAGGGAAACATTGTTTAACTAAATGAGGTCAAAAAAGAAACAACATGATAGTAAACCATTCTAAATTTATCGTCTGGCAAAACATATTTTATTTCCTTTTTTTTATTTCAATATAAATTGCAGTAAATGGCTTGAGTGAACGAGTTTGGCTTTTAATTTATCATTTGCTGGTTGATGTTTGTCGATGTTTATTGTTTTTATTATCATGGTGAAGAATAATGCACGAAATTTCTATTATTTTGTTTTTTAAGTTAGGAAAGAAAACTTTCTTCTTCTTTTAAACTTTGGTAAGATTTCTGTGAGCGGCAAAATTGTTCTTATTTTCTCTTTTGGCTCCCCTTGGGGTTGCATTCGAATTTCCCCAAGGGGTTTTTACCCCTTTTATGGGGTAAATCAGTGTTAATTTCAATGCAGACAAAAGTGATATGAATTGGCGCGAGCAAATGGCGAAATATCGCCAAGCTTTTAGTCGTTAAGTGTTTGACGCCAATTTAGCGACATATCGCCAAGTTGGCGGCGAATTTGGCGAAAAATTTTTTTTTTTTTATTTGGGTTCAATTTGGTGCTATTGGCGATATTTTGCGAAAAATCCACTGAATGACGATAAAATCGGCGATATTTAGGAGATTAATCATTGAAAAACATTTTTTTGAATTGTTTTGTGGCAAACAAAAGGGATGTAAATGTTTGAATTGTTATCTTGCTCACTCCAAGCACTATTTTAGCACTTAAGGCATCTACTAAGAAATTAACACGTAAATGGAAGTAGTGTGGGGTCCATGCCAAATTTTTATATCATTCTTTAAAAGAAATATAGTTGAATAACTAAAATAGAGTATTTTTTCTGCTATATCAATTTTTTACAAATGAATTTTTAATTTTATACCACGGGCAAAGCCGTGCGGGTACCGCTAGTACCTAATAAACCGTCAAGAAAGAATGATGGTAATTTCTGGAGCAGGTACAGACCATGATAAAATATTATAAACTAAATATTATAACTAAATTGAACAATACCAATTTCTAGGCTGAGTATGGCTCAAAATACTCGTAATATTTAGTTCGTTTCTGAAATAAATGTTTTCAATATGCAACACATTTTGGAAAAAACCCATTTTACCGACATAGGGGGCTTTTTCAAGTGGGCCCACTTCGGCGAGCCCTGGCAGTGCATCTTCGTATTTTATTTTTTGGTAAAATTGGAGTTTCATTCGGCTGGTTAAGAATTTTCCAACTCCCAAAAGTTTTAGTTTACGTTATGGGTCATTCCATAGAAATATCAACCTCAGCCGAAGAAAAAAAAATACCGAAGTGAAAAAAGTATCAAAATATAAGTAAATAAATAAAAATCATACAAAGTAAAAAAAGAAAAAGTATTGTAATCATCACTGAGATTACACATAAATAGTTTGTAGTGTGTATTCCGCTTGTTATTCGATGGTTACGTTAGTCACACTCCATCTTGAGTAAAAGTGACACTTAAGACTAAAAAAAATTCAGATTTAATAAATGTGTTTTATGTTTTTAAAAGCCAACTTTACACATTTTTCAAATATATCATTCAATTTTTAACACTTGCTTAACTTTGTTAAATTTTTGCCTCGCAACATGAGTATTAATTTTCAGGGTTGCAAAAATGTTACGTAAGTCACGCTGCTATTTTGGTTGGAAAAATATCTACTGTCAGTCAATTTGTTTTAAATTCTTCGCAGAAATGATACATAGATACCACGTACATTGTAAATCCACCAGCATAACTAAAAAATATTTTTTATCCTTTAAGTTACAAGTAAAAACAGTTACAAAATCAGCTCTGAATGTTACGTTAGTCACTATGGCATGACCTTATTTCAAGTAAGG